>JASCZI010152309.1:6025-17490 GCA_036250425.1 Stylosanthes scabra | reverse complement strand
ATATATATATATATATATATATATATATATATATATATATATATATATATATATATATATATATATATAATAATCAATTTTACAAACTTCTAACATTATATATTCTAATTTATTTCTAGGGGATAACCTAAATCTAGAAAACAATTTATTTGCATATTTTTACCTCTAAAAATGTCAGTGTAATTTAGCTTATATTAATTACTGATAATAATAAAAAAATATACTTAAGAGAATTTAATTTCAAAGTGAGAATTGACAGATATTTTGGTTTGCTCCAACATTTTGATAAACAAGGGTATCTGGTTCACAATAATCTTTTTTTCTTATCTGCAAAGATTCCTGGCCTCCCACCTTACCAACTTAGTATCAGCCGTCATAAAAGGAAATTTGTGCCAACTTGCTTAATCAACATCTTATACAGTAGCTTCTCCCTCAAATTTTCCAACTTTCTCTGACTATTTGCCACACAAAATAAAGAAAAGTGTTATATATATAATTAATAGATAGAAGAAATTATTCAAGATTATCTTTGTTCACAGTACATAGTATCAGGTCCCTCTGATGAATTCTTGTAGAGAAACTTTCCATACCCATCACACAACTTACCAGCTCCATTTCCCACTTGCATGTCTTCAAAACCCTAATAAAAATTAGTTATTTCAAATTAAATAGTATTTAGCTAACAAGTTTTCTAGGAAAGGACATTATACTCTTTACTGTTTTCTAAGTATAATTAAAATTTCAAAAATAGAGTTAATTACCAAATTATCCCTAAAATTTTTAAAATTCGACAAAAAATACCCTTAATTTTGTTAACCACAAAATACCTATTTTTTAAAAATCTAATAATTATTACATGTCAAACGTGACAAAAATACCCAAAATTAGACACTATATATTATCACGATTTTGAAAAATTGAAGGCATTTTTATCGATAGTAAAATTCAAGGTATTTTTTGTCGAATTTAAAAAATTTCAAGAGTAAAATTGGTGGTTAACCCTAAAAAATATTTGAGAGATAAATTAGCCCGAAATAATTCAAACTGTTTTATTTTGTATTATTTAATTACCTAATAGCTATAATATGTAATAATTACGAATATTACATACATAAAATTATAAATATTAAATTAAATTAGAAAAATCTATGTAAACAACAAGTATTTTAAATTTTATAATTATATGAGATCCACTATAATTATATTAAATAATCTAATTGTTTACATATATTTTTATTGAATAAAATAACATAGTAAAATGATATAATGTTCCACCTTGGGTAACAAATTTTCCCCCTTTTTTCCTCAGTGTAGATTTATGCTAAAGTTCCTAAAAAGATATTGACACAACACAGCCTGAGCCGCAGCAAAACGACAATTAATTATATAATTACTCATGTCTTATTAATGGCAAAATTAAAACCTTTTTGGTTAGCTTGTGATGCAGCAAAACAACAAAAGTGCATGGTAATGGTAACTAATGCTCTTTTCTCTTCTCTTTATTGACCGAATCATTAGAACTGTGACACTCTGCTATGGATTCCTAATGTTCCCTTATCTTTCATCAACTTCTTTAATTTCTCATGCCCTACTTAGCCTATATTTGGATGGAGGAGTTTGGAGGAAAAAGAAATGAAGGGGCTAATTTTTTTATCATTTTTAAATGAAATTATTGAAGCACAAACACATAATAACATTTTATTTATCTTATTTAAAATAAAGTAAAAAAATAAATATTTACTTCAGACAAAAATATTTCCCTTCTTACTATCATTTAATTCAAACATATATATATCCTTACGGATTTCTTTAACTATAATTATTGAAAAAGAAAATAATTCACAATTAGACTATATAAGTATCTTGAAATGATTTTAGGGTTTACGTAAATATTTGCATAAATTTTCTTTCTCTTTTATATGTCTTAAAGATAATTTCTTTATTTAATTTTAAAGTTCAAGGAGAGTTGAATTCTCTAGATATTTAAATCACTAGTTCTGATACCATGTCATAGCGTCATTTGTTTTAAAAGTTTATGCTAATAGATAAAGGCAACATAAATAATTATATCTCTAACACATGATAAAATTATAGAAAAATTCGCAGATCTTATCTGTATAGCTATTTTAATTTGCAAGCCCATAATTTATTGATTAGTTTATTACATGTATCATATAAATATGAGTCTCATATATATTCGACTCCTTTCATCATCTCCCAAACCCTCCAACAATAATAATTTTTAACTTTGCTACTGCTTTTAATAAAACAAAGTATGATCATAATGTGAGTTATATGATTGTATAAGATCATAAAACTTATTCCCGGTCATGTCCAACTATAACAATAATTGTTAATAAAATGTACCTTGAAAGCACTTGCTTTGAAACCAAGCAACCTTTTTATTAGCTCCAAGTAACATGATATTTTTGGGATCAGACTATAAAAACTCATATTCAAATGTTAGTCTCAATCTTACTATCTTTGCTATTATGCCTTCTGACTAATGAAGGAATCTAAATGATTAATAACATAATAATATACTAAGTAACATTTTAGTTAAGGGGCCAAATTAAAGTGAACTATAAACTATGTTTAAGCTAAGGAATGTAACCAAATTCAGGAAACTACAAAAAAAGAGAGAGAACTTTTCAATCTGTATGGTGATGTACATAAGCGCGTGGTTAGCATAATTCAAAATCACTTGAACACAAGTGGTAATCAAATATTAATTAAATGAATATGTTATTATTGGACCCATTTTTATTTTGATATATAATTATTTATATGCATTTTTTAACACTTTAAACTTTTGGAACAACTTAACAACTAACTTTATTATATAATATGAGGATTTTATGTCCTAAAAATTTAAAATTTAATTCTTGTTATACTTAAAAGAAAATAATTATATAATTATTTAAGTATCATTTTTTGTCTGTTTAAATATTAGCATAAATAGTTTCATGATATTCTCTTATTAATTTGACTATGCTTAGTTTTAGGCTTAGAATGCATTTGCTTTTGATAATTTAAATTGTGCTTTAATAATTTGAGTGTTTATATATAAAAATAAAAATAAAAGAAAACTGGAAAATGATTTAATAATTAAAAATTTCTTTTATTTAGTTCTTTTTAATGAAAAGGTTTCTTTTTCTTGATTTTTTTGTTACTATTTTATAAAATTTATTAAAAAAAATGTGCAATTAGGTGTGTCTTTCACAATTCACATCTCCTTTAACGTTTAATTCCTCCAAAATCCAAGTTGGATTTGAATTGAAGAAGAACCCAACAGGCCTCATGGTTGGTGCAATGGCTTATGTTGCATGGAAGTGAATCTCTAATTTTTCTTTTTTTCAAGGCATAAGATCACTACGGTGTGCCTTTTCCTATTTAATTAATTCATAACAAAAATTAAAAATAAGAAAGATTATTATTCTATTTTGCAAAGACCATAGTACACTTATCTTTTCTTTGTAGCCAAAGGGATCCTTTAGCACAAAGATTTGTCATGCTTTTCTTCTACAGGATCGGTCTTTCAAGATCAAAGGCATGCACCCTTTGTCTAAAAACACTTACATATCAGGCTACTTTTGAAGATACTCATTTGGGGAAGAACAAAAAGTCCTTACAAGAATATCATTTTTTTTTAGATAACATACAACATTTAATTTGATTGATAAGAAACCCCATTATTATTCAACCAAACTACTAGTTATTATTTCTTTACTTAATTTTGCATTAGTTTTAATTTTTTTAGCTAAATTTTAATGAAGTGTACATGTTTCTTTTCTTAGCAAACCTACCTACATAACAATAGTTTATATATATATGGCTCTATAAAATTGTTTTTTCTTTTTTTTAAAAAAAAAAGTTTTATGATATACTAATAAATAAAGCTTTTAGAAAGTGTAGAGTTTGGTTTGTGTTATTATCAATCTTTTAAAACCCATCCTAGATTGATCGAAAAGTTAACTCACATGTGCACTTAAACAAATGTTAGACATTCGAATCTCGCCTTCTGCATATAACAACTCATTATCAAATGATAAATACATAAATGGAGCTTAGAGAGCGGCAGATTAATCCATAGCCTTGGACTGAAAGTTTGAAAAATACCGTAAGAAATTTAGAAGAGAAAATATCATTTATTTAAATAAAAATTTAAAGATAAAATTCCAATCTAAAACAAAAATAGGGACATATACATAATTCATGTTTCAAACCCAAAAAAAGTTATTATGTAAAATAGTGTGTTAATTACCCTATAAGCCTTGAAGTAAGTATGTCTTACTCCACTCTAAGTAGAAATTAAACCTAATAGAATAGTGTTAACTGTTTAAGCATGTCTCATGTATCAAGCCAACATGAACATAGCATTTTATTGCACATTGTGGCTAACCCATGACATACATGTAGACATGATTACATGATATGATATGATTTCTTTTTTGGGGGGTCAGAATGATTATATGAATTTGTACATTATATTTTACTAAATGTTTTTTTTTTTTTTGACTAAAGTTGACTAAAAGGTTAGCTACCTCATATGTGATTTTTGTTTCCCTTTTATTTCAGTCCACATCATATGTGTTTTTTTTCTTTTCTTGATTCTCATAGATTATATGTTTATTTTGGTGACATATAGATGATATGTTAGTTTGGAATTGGATGGTTTTCCTTCCCTTTACATTTTTTTATTGTCTGGGGTCCTAGTATACTAAAACTGGGCCTGGATCCAAAAAACTTTGTAGCCCAATTTAAAAACACGCCGGTATAAATAAATGTTTAGGGTGTAAACCAAATAAATAAATAAATAAATAAATGTTTAGGGTTTACCAAAAATAAATGTTAACAAAATTATCCCTCTTTGCTAGGGTTTAACTATCCCTGCATTAAAGAAACCTCATCTCAAAAAAAAAAAAACAAAAAGGAGACCTCATCTCATATAATAATACACTAGTGTATGTTAGTGTTAGGTGAACAAATCTCTTTCAAATCAAATTTTGAATCCCATGTCCCAAAACAAGAAAAAAAAATCTGGTTTGATTTTTTTAATCAAATTTCCTTGTTTTCTTTTCACGTTATCCCTAGAGACTAGGAACTAATCCTTTTAACATATTTGAACTTCATTTAAGGTTTATTGCTAACCAATGAGTTACTGCATATCTGCATAAACAAAACAAGATTTGAACTCCCGACATTTGTTTAAGCGGATTAATACAAAATTAACGCTGCTACTTTTTCTTTTATTTTTATTTTTGGCATCTTTCTCCTTTTAAAGTTAGAATTTATTCGCTAGTTTATTTTTTGAAAAAGAAAAAGAAAATTAGTAACTTTTCAAAGATTTTGTAAAAACTTAAATTAAAAAACACTTGTTCATTTATTATTTTTCTTAATAATAATTGCAATAACAAACTATAAATTCACAATGAAAAATGTGTGAAAGTGTAGGTGAAATGATTATGTGGTATGTATACGATGAAGTTGCATAAAACCTTTGTGATAATAGGCTAAAAGGAAAATGCGAAAAAGAAAGAAAAGCCTACAGAACCGTAGTAAAACTTTTAATATGGCATATATAAAAAGATTTGTTTGAGAGTTAAAAGAGCAACGAAAGGGAAAGCATGAAGGGGAGTGGAGAGTAAACAAAGTAAAAGGAATCAATAGATTTGATTTTTAATCTGTTACAAATATAAAATACATATTGAAGAAATTAAATAACACATATATTTAAATACAAATATATTGAGGTGGGTTTTAGTATGTATATAGTATTTTTGTATTTATATTATAAAATATATTATAAAACTTCCATATGAATAATAGAATTCAATAACTAAATTAATCATCAATTTTTTTTATACTTTTACATATTATTTTAAATGTTCTTTTATGAAAGTCAATGGTCAAAATCATCAAATATTTTATAATAAAATTAAAAAATATAGAAAGATAACTTTTAGGTAGTTAATATTAACCAATTTTAAAATTTAAGACTAAAGTTTATAGTTTATGATAGGGTTTATGATTTAACGTGTAAAATTTTAAATAAATAAAATGATTTTAAAATGGTTATATTATTTATAACGTTTGGTTATATTGTTTATAAAATTATATTATATTCATGTATAATCATTTCTTAACTTCTTTGATATTTTAAAGATTATGAGGATGGAATAAGTTTTTAAAACCTTTTCAAAATGTACTGGAACTTCAAAAGAAAAATTAATTCCTATTTTAGGATGTATCCACCAAAGATTATGGATTTCATAAGATAGAAATTAAATTTTGTTATAGATGACAGAATTTTTTTATCATCAATAAAAATAAAATACAAACTACTTTAAAAGAAGTAAGTACTAAGAAAAACATATATGTGGTCACAATAATTTTTTTTTAGAAAATTCTATTTTAGAATTGAGGAACTTGAGAATCTGATCAGTTATCCTCCTATAATTCTAAGACTTTCATTGGCTCTGCAACTCTATGAAAATTTGTCAGAAGAGATTTGTTGAAATTGATTTGATATGATAGATTCCATTTAATATGAAAAACACTGTTATTCTCAAAGTTAAAGTAGTCGAGATCTTTGTCATTTGAATACGACTCTTAACTCATAGTCCAATTCAATAGCTGTATGAATTTGTTTGCATTATTTGAATCTAAGACCTACTATATTGTGTCATTAACCTTGAAGTTGGGTAATTTATACAATTTACAAACCTTAAAGTTAAATGGATTTGAAAATTTTTCCCATTACAAAAATCTCGATATTGGGGG
Source organism: Stylosanthes scabra (assembly GCA_036250425.1). Classification (NCBI taxonomy): domain Eukaryota; kingdom Viridiplantae; phylum Streptophyta; class Magnoliopsida; order Fabales; family Fabaceae; genus Stylosanthes; species Stylosanthes scabra. The sequence continues at coordinate 10,707 of JASCZI010152309.1, read as the reverse complement.
ATTGGATTCTTGACATTTATTTTGTGTATTGGATTCTTAACATTTATTTTATGTCTGTTTGATTTATAGTTTCATCCATCTAATGTGCTTTTAGTTTTTTGAATGGTGTAAAATAATTTTTTTTTCTTGATTTATTGTTATTCAAAAGAATACAATAAAGCTAGCTAACCAAGTGGTTTTGTGTAACCAAGTGGTTAGCCAAGCAAATTACATCACGCGCCTCATTCCTTTTAATATAACGTCAATCAAATGCTTTAACCAAGCAAATCTATTTCTTTCCGTTTATTGTCTTCTTAGCTTGATTTTCGTGATTCATTGTCGTTTTCGTGTTCTTCTTTTGTTAGATTTCGTTCTACAAGTTTTGTCATCGTTTTCTTTTTCATTTTCTGTTGTTAGGAAAAGAAGAAGAAGAAAAAGAAGAAGAAGAAGAAGAAGAAGAAGAAGAAGATGATGATGATGATGATGATGATGCAGACATGGAAGAAGGAAGGAAGGAAAGAAAAAGAAGAAGTAGAAGAAGATGCAGATGCAAACCTGGAAGAAGGAAGAAAGGAAGGATGGAAGAAGAAGAAGAAGAAGAATATTTTATTTCTGCGTATTATTGCTTTCTGTTTCTGCGCAATGCTGCTTTCTATTTCTGCGCAATTCTGCTTTCTATTTCTGTGCATTATTGCTTTCTTTTTCTACGCAATGTTACTTTCTATTTCTGTACAACAACAACAGCAACAACAACAAAAAGAAGAAGAAGAACGACAGCAATGTAAAATAGAAAATAAAAAGAAAAAGAAGAAGACGACATGGAAGAAGAAGAAGAAGAAGAAGAAGAAGAAGAAGATATGAAAGAAGAACATCACGACGACGACGACAGAGGTGGAGGAGATGGAGAAGGAGGAAGAAGAAGAAGAAGAAGAAGAAGAAGAAGAAGAAGAAGAAGAAGGTGTTGGGCAGAGCGTGAAAACACGCTCCTTAATGGTGAGAGTGGAATTGGTGTAATAAATTCACTTGGTTAACCACTTGGTTAGTAAAATCACTTGTTCAAATAGCGGGACTGAAAATAATGTTAGGTAACCAATAAAAAACCAGTCAACATTAACCTATAACTTTAATTTTTTTTTTTTTAGATTTTGAATGTTCTATTCCTAAAAAAATATAAAATTGACTGAATGTTAATTTTAGTTACCAATATTTTCTCTATTCGAAATAGCATGAGGGTGACTTTTCAATTGTTGATTTAAAATTAAAAGTACAGTAAAATTTGATCACTTCATATGTGCAATAAACTTAAACTTTTTTCTAAATAATATTATCATTTTTTTCTAATATTTATATTTTTTGTGTTGAAAATAGAATGTACAGAGGTATATAATGGTACACGTAAATTAATTCTTATTTTTAAAATAAAAATAAAAAATAATATAATTTTACTTAAAATAAACCTTAATGTTAATTTGATATTTTATGAAAATTGCATAATATATTTTTACTTTTTACACCATAAAATAATATTTAGATTTTTAAATATATTTCATGTTATTGTAGAAAATAAATTACAAATATAAAAAATGATATAATCATGTTTTTTTAGTAATTTTACATTCTATTTTTAGCTAACATTATTCGGATAATATTTTCTCAAAATCACATTTGATAAAAAAAAATACCCAAACATAATTCAGGTTAACATTTATCTAATTTTAATCAAAATTAATTCTACAAAAATACATTTATACCAACATTTGGTTACTAATGTTCATCCAAACACAATAACACTTTTGTCCGATACCATATTATGAGGGAAAGTATTGATCAGACTTCAACACATTGTGTTGAAAATACGTAATAAACCACTACTATACGTTGTCAATATCCTTGGACTTTTAATTTATGGATTACAAATATGGTCAGATAACCAATTTTTTCTTAGATTTTTTTTTGTGACTATTTTTGCTTACATTTAAATTAAGACTAACCATTTTTTACTTTTGATTTTTAGTAAAAGATATTAAATCCTAAGTTCCTAACATTTTTTTTTTAATTCTTATGTATTGACCGGTTATAGGCTAGTTGATATGAGTAATATTAAAATGCTACCAACCAATATTAGAAAGTTCTTAATGAGCCAATAATTAATTTATCATCTAAAATCAAAAAAAAAAAATTATCCGAAATTGAAAAACATTATTGTCCAAACAGAATAAAAATTATCACCCATAAAATATATGAATTATCATCACTGTCAAATGCATTGACTCTCAAATATATTCACGAATAAGTTTTTCTCATATTCAAAATGCTAGGGTGCTAATAGAAATTCGCGAATAAGTTTTTCTCATATTCAAAATGCTAGGGTGCTAATAGAAACAAATAGTTTAGTTGATCGCTTAAACAAGTGTAAAAAATTTGAGACATGCCTTGTGTATAGAGGAACCTAGTGACCAGTTACGAAGACCAAATCCACTACAAATTAATATTTGACGTAGGGCTAGGAGATACTATAAGAAATTATAAATAAAAAACAAAAATAAAAATGCGTTAAATAAGAAGATTTTGAGTTGAATATCAATTAGAAATAGCGACCGATACCCCTAAATCCCTAATGCACATGACTCCCGATTAAATCCGAAGAAAAAAAAAAAGATCACCAACCCCAGCCTGTTGATTACGACAATATTCTACCATAAATCAGACCTATCTTCTTAGAGTGGGAAAAAATCACTCTTAAGTTTTGTTCCAGGCACAATCTGATCAATTCCATAATGGTGCAACAGTATAGAATATAGATGGCACTAAATAATATCAATTTCACTTCCTACATCTAAGTTATTAAATCAAATATTCATTTCTCAAGACTAGCCCACCTCTTAAGTACAGGAGAGAAGAACAATTTACCCTCTATTTGATCCCTCGATTCACCATCACAATCTTCGAAAAAGCACACAAGGTCATCATCAAAATTCTTAGAAGTGCTTGCTTGTCTTGAAGTAAATATACCTCTGCTGAAACATTTGAAAGACACCCCAACATATGTAAAAATCATGAAAGAGCTTTTATTAAAAAAGACGACAGTGAAAAAAGGTAATACAGTGGTGCTCATCAAGAAATGCAGTGCCATAATTCAGAAAAATTTGCCCACCAAAAAGAAAGATCCGGATAGTTTTCACATTCCCAGCATCATCGAAGACTCCATATTTGAAAGAGCATTATGTGATTTAGGATCTAGCGTTAACCTCATGCCACTGTCTCTGATGAAGAAGCTCGATATCAAGGAAATAAAGCCTACTAAAGTTATATTGCAAATGACAGATAAAACTGTTAGACATGCACATGGAATTGTGGAGAATGTATTATTAAAAGTAGGAAAATTTTTCTTTCCTGTTGATTTTGTGATCCTAAACATGAAGAAAGACCCAAAAGCACCTTTGATTTTGGAAAGGCCTTTTCTAGCCACTTCAAGAGCTCTGATTGACATGGAAAGTAGTGAATTAATGCTAAGAGTCCATGATGAGTGATTGATCCTCAATATCTATAAATCTATGCATTCATCTAGTGGTGCAAAGATCTGCATGAAGATCAATTCAGTTAATCCAGCAAGCACAAAAAACCTCCAGAAAGAAATGGGAAGACAATTGGGAACAACTCTCAAGACAAAGAATCAGCTGAGGATTTTCGTCCCTCACCTTCCCAACAGAAAGAAGAAGCAGCCATTTCACCTATTCCAGCCGAGGAAAAAAAGAAGAAAAAAGAGCCAGCAGCTTACATGCCAAAGCCACCATACTCACAAAGGTTAAAGACAGAAAACAAAAACAAAGCTCCAAAGAAGGAACCCAAGGAAGAAAAGGATGCAACCAATGATTCTGTGAAGTTCCAGCAGATACAGACAATTCCAACCGTGCCTTAACTTCCTGCCATAATGGGGAGCAACAACAAGACATACATGACCACAGAAGGTGTTTGTAACAAGTTCTTTAAGCCATCATGAGGAGACAAGAAGCAATGTCAAGCTAATGACGATAAAAGAGCGCTTGTTGGGAAGCAACTGAATCATAGTATCCTTAGTAGTTTATTAGTCTAGTTTCAATAAATCTTAGTTATCATAATCTTTTCTCTAGCCCACCCCATTATCACTTCTCTTTTTGGTTTTACAGAGAAAGAAGGAGGAAGAAGCACATTCATCATAAAGCAGGGGAAGAAGAAGAGCACTCTGTATTTTTAGGCATTTTAGCCCCACGTATAACGTGGCACACCCATGTATAACGTCGGCTTACTGCCCATTCATTCATTCATTTTGCATACATCCCACGTATAACGTGTCTTTTGGCGCTATACGTGGGAATTAACTTGAGCATACATCAACTTCCAGGGACTACACGTTATACGTGAGACATGCCACGTTATACGTCCCTGGAAACAATCATTCATTGCAATTAATCACGTATAACGTGAACATGGCGTTGTACGTGGGTAAATTCATCACAAATACATATCATTAACAGAAGCCACACGTTATACCCAACCACAGACGTATAACGTGAGACATTCTGCCTCATCCACCATTCATCACATTCACATGCATTCAACTTCATTCATCATCAACCCCATCCACTCATTCATAGCATGCATTCCTCCAATCAAACATCATTTTTCAAGATTCTCATCAAATTTTGGAAAGATCATAATCTCTA
>JASCZI010152304.1:6928-17568 GCA_036250425.1 Stylosanthes scabra | reverse complement strand
TCCAGTTTCTTCAATTCTGCACTTTTGAATATTTTGATACACTTCATTGGCTGGTACTCACTCTCTCTTGAAATCTTATTCTGAAAATCACAAAACTGGTAAAACAGAAGGTATGTTATATCTAACATGCCTCTTTATGCAAGAACTTCATTTTGGCATTGCATGATTTTTTTTAACATAGACTCTCTTTTTTATTTTTATTCACATTGTGTTGAGATGTTTTCTATTAGAATTCAACAAGCATCAAATTTTAGACATTTTAATCATAAAAGCTCTAATACTATATTATGATACAACTTCTCACAAAAACTTAAACCGACAAGAAGAAGCACATAAACTGTTATATCTCTAGCATGTCCCTCAAGACTTATTTATTAGAAGTACAAGTTCTATAAACTTTTAGAAGTTTGTCTCAGTTGTAACTATTAATAGCAAATCAATACCCAACTTTAGCACCCTTTGTGATGCATCCTCTCAACAAGTAAAATTCACCAACTGTCTTACACCGATTCAATTACCACGTATATCAAAGGTTCTATGTGTGTTTTTTATATGTGGATGCCTTTAGTAGATTCTTCGCTACCACCTAGGCACCTACTTACCTCTAATTGCATACAAACACAAATTGACTTATCCTTATTCACATAAAAAATAGCACTATTGAAGAAAAACATAGGCACTTAGCTAAAATCTATATAACTTACATAGCAAGCCTCATTACCTCTCTGTTTTTGGGATGAAGCAATATTAAAAGCTACTTATTGCCTCATCAATCGATTCCCCACACCAACCCTAAACCACAAAAATTCCTCTCAAAATCCTTTACCACACACCAAATCAAAACGCGTCTTCCTCAAAATCTTTGAACACACTTGCTATCCTGTCGTCAAGCCTTACAATTTTCACAAATACAGCCCCATGTCCCATAAATGCATCTTCTTAATCACTTTGTTTCCAACCGCACCAAACACTACACCTCACAAACAACACCTAACTACCAACACAAATACTAACATCCCACCGACCAACTTTATCATAGATAACCCTCATTAACCCTCTCAAAACTCACACTCATCTCTGTCACATTTACCCTTTCAAAGAACACCTCCTCACCTTACCATAATCCTTGCATAGATAGTTATCATACATCTCTAATGTCAATACCATCTCTGACTCGTTGCTTTCATTATTTGTGAAATCTACTAACAAAACTGTACATATAGATCTTTCGAAACATGTCCCTTGCAGGTTGTTATTGGACCAAATGTTCCTCTTCTGCAACTTCTAGTTAGCCCGATATTCATGAAGTGAGCCAACACAAACTGGTGCAAAACTACCATGCAATATAGACTAAAAGGAAGAATGACATCTTTAACTTAAGGCTTGCACTGCAACTATCGCAACATCATACTCTTATGACCACAATGTTCCCACTTTAATGTCTTGAACTATAGCATGTTCACGTCATTGGAAGGCAACAATGGAAGAAGAGTACATGTAGTCTATATTGGTTGTAAATGAGTATTCAGAGAAAAAGCATCCTAATGGCTTAATTAAAAAATATAAAACAAGACTAGTTGCCAAAGAATTGCAGCAAAAAAGGAAGGAGTAGATTATGATTATACTTTTAGTCCCATAATGAGACCTACTATAGTTCAAGCTATTCCTTGCCAAAGGATGAAAAATTCATCAATACAATTTCAACAAAGGCTTTCTCAATAGGAATTGTTCATGGCGCAACCCAAAGGCTTTAATTCTCAATATCTACAGCTAGTATGCAAGTTGTAAAGATCATTGTATGGACTCAAACATGCTCTAAAGGAATGGTTCACTAAGCTAAGAAGCGCTCTTCAAAATTTTGGTTTTTTAAACACAAGGTCAAAATAAAAATCTGTCTTTAAGATTGTTTTTTCCAAAATCGTCCCTAAGATTTAATTTTATTTTAAAAGACAAAAATGAGCTTTTCTCATTTTTTTTTTCTTCTTCTTCCAAATCTTGACAACCTCAACTGACCAGTTTTCATGACTTCCAATCTCAACTAACCAGAGTTTTCTCTCCATTCACAGACTGTATTTGGTTGATCAATATAATAAAATTTAATCATTAGTTCAACTAGGTTTTTCAACCTCAATTAGAATCAATATCATCAACAAAATTTAACCATTAGTTTAACCATTCAAATTAAACAACTGAAACATAATAAAAATATTTCAGCGATTATTTTTAAAAAAATGGATACGAATTAAAAGAAAAAGTAGCAAAATAAGGAAGACGGAGTTAGCACAGATCTAGCAAAGCCATATCCATTCCCTCCCTCCACGAACAACCAGATCCATTCTCTGAATCCTTCTATTATTTAACTCAACCCCCCCGTCTTCTGAATAAATCAACTAAAACCCTCAATCTTCAAAATTCTAGAACAACCAACAACCACCGCCCCTCCCTTCTAATAGCTCCATAATCCCAACTCCTCCTTCTCCTCGCATCGTTGACTACACTCTAGCTCCACCAACACACAAAAATCTGAGAAGGAGAAAGAGGAAGGAAGTTGAGAACAGAGGAAATAAGAAGAGGAACACTGATTCGAAAATTGTGTTCGCTAGGATCTTGCAATCTCTCACCATGGATACCAAATCAAAGGTCTTGATTGGGGAAAGTAAGACCTAATTTCCAAAGTTCTAAGGCTAATTGCGCTGAACAGAGATCTGGCGGTGATTGAGAATGCCTTGTCATGCCTGGTAGCAATCTCCATGGCGAAAAGGAACAAGTTAAGGCCGGTGCATCTCGGAGCAGTGAAAGCATTCTTGAAGCTTCTAACGGAATCAAGCATCGGTGCCTCGTTGCCAGAAAAGGTGCTAAAGCTTCTCGAAACAGTGTCATCTACGAAGTAAGAGATGGTAGAGATATGCGAGGATAAAGAGAGGTTGATTCTCATACCATAGGATATTTCTAGTTGGTAAAAATGAAGCCCCTAAAGGAAATCCTTTCGATATCATTTATGAATATATTAATTATTAAACTTCCCCAGCTTCACCGTTGGCCTTTGTCCCAAAGAATCACTACTAGCTCGTTTCCCTACACTTACAAAGTCAACATCATACTTGGATTAGGGTTCTTGTAACTCGAGAGGTGAGAGTATAGCGTGGTCCTTGCCTAATTTCTTATTCTTTACTTCCCTACCTAAAACCAACCAACAATGCCAGTGCAGTGATCCCAGTCATCTATGTCTGAGTTCGAACATTCTTCAGATATATGGGCTTCCTTTGACAAAACTAACTAAATATGTATTGTATAGATTTCGAATTTAAAATCCAATAAGTGCTCTTTAAACTCAATAACACTTTTTCCTCAAAACTCACAGGGAAATGAATTACTTTCTTGGGTTTGAAGTAAAAAATAGATCCAACCAACACCATAACACTTCTACAAACCAATTATATTAAAGATCTACTTCACAATGCTGCAATGAGTGATGCAAAACTCATGCCCACACCCATGACATCAGGTCTGAAGTTTTTCAGTATAGGTGATTACTTACATACATGTTTCATTCATACATAGCATACTAAGATGCTATCGTAATATTAAATAAAAAGGGAAAAAGAAAATAAAATGGAAATGGGACCCACACTATAAGAATTTATTAGAGAAGTGTGGGATTTTCCGTCGGATTAATCGAATGGAAATTTCCGTCACTTTTCCATTGGAATAATCTAAAACAGATTCAAGATGGAAAGTTACTGTTGGATAAAACAATTCGAAGGTAAATCCGAACAAAAAAGTGGTGGGAACAAAGTTTAATTGGCGCCATCTGTTTCCGTCGGATTTACCGACAGGTAATCCAATGTAAACAACCAATGATGAAACACATCGTTTTGTTTAATGAGAAACTTATTTCCGTCATATTGGAAAGTCAAATAAGCCAAAGCTCAGAGTCTACGCCCCTCACTTCATCCCTCCCCGCTATCTCTCAAAAACCCTAATCTCTCTCAACTCTCTATCTCTTACTCCTCCGCTAGCTGCCACCCCATGGCGCCATCCTTATTGCCATCGCCAGAGAAGAGTATGTGCTTCCCTCAGTCGTTCGTTGTCGACACTGCTTCTCTCTCTCGTACGGTGATTCTTTCTCCTCCATTGGTGGTTGCTACCCGCCGATGTTGGCCACCGTCGGAGCCGAAGTGTCATCATTTCACCTCCTCATGGCATAACCAGGTTTTAGTTGTCCACATATCCCTCCTTTGTTTTTTCATTTTGACACATTATCTTCCTTTGACCAAAAACCCTCCATTATTGTAGCTTCTTGTTGTTGCTAATTTGCTGTGTTGTTATTGCTGCGTTTGTTGTTAGGTGCTAAACATGTTGAGAAATTTTTTGTCGTAATTTATATATGATATGTAAATTAAAAATGGGCTAAACCCTAGTAGTTCACATGAGAGAAATTTAGGTACTGAACAGTTATAAATTTATATATGATTTGAATCCAACAGAAATTCCCACAGAAATTCGATTTCCTTCGATTTTTTGCTAAATATCTTACGGTATTTTGATAGTTTTTTGTAGTGCCACTAACAATGTTATTTTTTTTATCTCTTTAATTTGTTAACATGTATCGGAGTTTTCACTTTTAGTATATGGTGATAGTAACTTCCATGATCCCATACTATACAGGTCTATCATGGATGGTCTTCAATATGCAACAATCACAAGATCATAAATTACCTTCAATGTCAGCAAAGTAGCTCAATTTTTACTGCTCACTAGAAAGCAGTAAAGGGAATCCTCAAGTATCTAACTAGCCGTCTTTATCATGGATTGTAGCTTGAAACTTTCTCAGAATTCAGAATCTATGGCTTTTGTTATTCAAATTTTGGGAAACATGTATATGATAGAAAACTGCAAATCGTTTCTATATCTACTCGGGACCAAATCAAGTCTCTTGGGCCAGCAGGAAGCAAGTTGCAGTGTTTGGAAGTAACACTGAGGCAAATTTAAAGGAATTGTTGATGCTTTAACAGAAATAATATGGTTGTAGAATTTATTGATGGAGATTAGAATACCTTGCAAAGTTAATCCAATGATATTTTGTGACAATCTAAGTGCTATGCTTCTACCACTAACCAAATTCTTCATAACAAAACCAATCATTTTGCACTTGATAAATCCATCGTTAGAGACTACATTATGAATAAGAATGCTTAGCTTTCTTGTAACGGAATCAGACATGTATGTTAGAGATATAATCATTTAGGTATTTTTTGTTAATACATGTATAATATCCTAATACTCTAACATTTTTTTCTATCAATTTAAGATTTTGAAAGAAGTGGTATTATGAGATGTCATTATAATGCTAGGATCACCTGGTTCACGAGGCCCTTCTTTACCCCATTAATTTTATGATATACATAAGGTTTGCTAATAGTTTAATATAATTAGGCTTATGATATATTTTCAGATTTATTTTTTAATAATTATATAAAAAAATAATATTTACAATTATTCATCATTTAAAAAGAACAAAACACACTTTATCACAACATAATATAAAAAGAAGGATAACCCCATACACAGCAACCTCTTTTAACCTAATCCACGTTAGAATAAAAAGTTATCAAATTTTGGTGTATGTATAAGCTTTAGGCATCTTTTAATTTGGCCAATAATTTACGTTTGTGGCCATTTCCACTACTAATTAGTGGACTTTTGTGGGGAAAAAATTATATTTTTAAGTATGTATTTGGACGTAACTTTCTTCATGGATTGTCTCGCATCCATCTGATAGCTCTATTTCTATTAGATACACGCAATACTTAGTTAAGAGCGGTACTATATAAATAGGAGAATACCCAACTAATCTCTTTAAAATAAAGGGTCACCTACGCTTTATGACGTATCTAATTATTTTTCGATAAAATGAATTATTGGTTTATCATAATTAATATTAATTCTTAATTTAATCCAAATTTTGCTAAGCTAACCTAAGTAACCATAGTATAACATTTAATGAAAATTATTATAATTAATTACTAGAGAAACTCCATTTTGTAATTTTTTTCTTAAACTACATACCTATCAATCAATTCCAACCAAAAATAAAATAAAATAAAAACTCAAAAGATAAAAATATAAAAATGATCATTTTTCTTGTTAATTGATTAATAAATATGTGGTTTAAGAATTAAAATATAAATTACAAAATGGTGCTTCTCTAGTAATTATAATAATTTGTATTAAATGTTATACTTTGTTTACTAAGTTAGGCTTATATTACAAAAATTAAGAGTTAATCTTAATAACCATGATAAGCTAACTAACTCATTTTATCCAATAATAATTGGACACATAATAGAAGGTAAGTAACTTTTTATTTTAGAGAGAAATTGACTAGAATTCACGGAATATAGAAAAAAGTGTATAAGCTATATAATTAGGTAGCAATAATTTTTTTTATTAATGCATTTGTTTCATTATTTTATATATTTTAATAATTGCTTAAATAAATGAATAATTTAACTATTATATATAGGTAATAATGGAGGTTATATATAAAAAATGTAAATAATAAATTAAATAAAATAATTTTGTGCTATTATTTTTCTAATATTACTTATAAATATTTTAAATAAAATTAGTTAGTGTGAGTCACTTCGATAAGATCAGAGAAACTGTAGAAAATTAATTTCATAATAAATTTGGATAAAGTATATTTAATTATTTTTTCTATCCTTTTTTATCTGTGTTTTTTTTATTTTTTCACGACTTCTGTTCCACCTGTTTCTTCTTTTTCTGTGTATTTTCCTTTGAGTTTTCTTCTATATAACACTCTTTTCCTCCTTTTTTTTCATCTTTTTCTTTCTTCCTTCTTTTTTTCCTTTTTTTTTTTTTGTATTTTCAAAAGCTTTTAAGAAGAATATATAAGAAAATACACTACAAGAACTTTGGTTATTACTGACAACTTTATTGATGGCCAATAATGCAAGATATTGGTAATTAACTTTTGTTTACAAATTTTTTGTGTTTGTGCATCAAAAGTTTTTTTGTTTTATAGTTAAGAATTTTTGTATTTTATATTTTATCTATGTAACTATTCTATGTTTACCAAATTTTGTGTTCAACTTAACAAAATTTTATGTTTATCATTTTTAAAATTTTATGGGAATATTTTCTTATAACAAACTTTAGAAGAAAAAAATAAATTTTAAGGCACATAAAGTTACCTTAAGCGGTTTTTGCATCAGCAAAATTTACCTTAAACAGATTTTGGTCCCAATTTTTGTATGCAGTTTCTAAATAATTATTTAAATATTTTTACAAAATTTCATATCAAATATACAAGAAATTTGTCAAATATAAAAGTCATTTGCCATTTTTTTTTAAAAAAAAACTATATTTTATTTTTTATCATTGATAAATTTGGAAAACATTTTTATTATGAGCAATTTGATTATTGGAAATACTTTTAGTAGTTTACTCGTTTTTAGTCACATCTTGCGCACCGAAGAATTAGCAATTTGATAATTTTGGAGATATTTTAGTAGTTTACTCCATTTTTTATACACATCTTACGCTTGCACATACAATGGAAAAATAAGTTGCATATATTTTATAATTTTTCTTTTTCCTAACGATGAAAATGTGAGATTATTTTGTGTTTGATAGTTTTTCATATGGTTCGATACAACGTATTCATAAAAATTTCTTTTAAATTAATATATTTATACTATGAAACTATGAATTTGCTCTTCAGCACGTTTTACTCCTGCAAAAGGAAAAAAAATTTCAATCATATGAAGTAACTGTTTACTTATACTTCACTATCAATGTTTTTAAATAAACCCATTGGGATTTCAAATGATAATAGTTTATTACATTTGATTTAGAAAGTTTTGGTTTTTTTCTCTTTTTTGGGGTGTCTTTAGAAAGTTTTAATTTAGTATATGAAATCATGCTACCTAAAGATAATATAGAAAAAAAAACTGCCAATTCAATGACGTTTCTTGAAAACAACGAAGAAAACTATTGCTGACAACTAAGTAAATAAATTATAAATTATACAAATTTAAAAAACCATGTTTTTAGTATTATTATTAGCATTAGCATTAAATAATGAGTTTATAATAATTAAACTGAAAGGATTTTTTTTTTTAATGAACTGAAAGGATTCTAAGATGGATTATTTTTTATAATTTTTATTTCAACAATATTAGGTAACCAACAAAAATTTAGCTAACATTAGCCAACAACTTAAATTGGGTGTTTTATTTATTTAGGTTTCGGATGTTCTATTTCTTTAGGTTTCAGATGTTCTGTTTTGATTGTTGGTTGTTGTTCTATTTCTAAAAATGTTATGGATGTTTTATTTCTTTAGGTTAAGGATATTCTATAAATCATAGTTACAGATGTTTTATTTTTTGTTGGTCGATTATTGGCTATTAAAAAAATATTAATTACCTATATTTTTCATTTTATTTTTCGGTAGGTCGAAACTCAGCTTTTTTTTTTTTTTCTTCTTGGACGGTATAAACTCAGCTTCAGTAGTAGCTTTTTTTTTCCCTACAAGACTAAAGATGAGATTAGTCCCAATATACACCAAAAACATGCATTAAGATTAGAGTCCCAACCCAAATCTGATTGAAATTGAAGAGATACTTTATTGAAGATTGGAAGAATGAATAGATACTTTATTAAAATGAATATATATATATATATATATTTGTTCATTCTACCTTCCCCTTTCTCGGGCTGAAATCTGTACTGAATCAGATGAAGAAATTGATCTGACTCAATTCATAGCCAAAGTATCAAAACAAAAAATAATCATATCAAGCCCACAAGATAAAGCCATTTTTTCAAAACTACGAGACACCACAATCACGACAAAACCACAAAAAGTCCAAACCAATTATTTCCCCACAAACAAATTTTCAAATGTCATCCAAATGGAGCCTGAATTCTGGGACGAATCACCTAATAAGATCATCCCAAAGATATTTCCCACTGGATTCCATTTCAAACCAATATCACTAAGAAAAACTCGTCAATTCTATGAGTTCATTTTAGTAGATACTGACTCAGTATCTATTAAACACTATAAAGACAAAAATAATCTTGAACTCATAACCCATTCAACAATCCAAATCCTCAAGGTCTTGACACCAAAAGAATTTGGAAACAATCTAAATAAAATTCAAAAGTTTTCTCAAAATTTTGACCCAATAGGTTTTAATTATTGGGACTATGTGGATGCCTGGACTAGAGCATTTTGGTTTCAAAATGCCTAGTACAGACATTCATGGTTAATTTATTTCAAAAGAACTTCAAACTATGTTTTCCCAAACTGGTTCTACCAATGGTGGGACGTTTTTGGACCAATCCCAGAAATCTTACCCTCTCCTACCAATGAAGGGTTTAAGATTTTTCAATCAAAATTTGACAAACAGGAAACATGTGTTCCTGTGATGTTAAAGTTTTTCTCAATCTTCTCATTGTCATGAGTGTTCTCATGGCAATACAATTATGGAAAACCAGATCATCCAAAAGCATTCCCCATCTTGCAAAGGCATGCTTATGTCAAATGGTGGTTTCAATTTGATTCATCAATGACCTATCCAGAAAAGGTCAGAAAATGGTTCAAAAACAATCCTAAGAGTCAGAGGATTTCAGATACAGAAACAGCCTCGTTTCTGAATCAGAAAGCGCAAACCAAGCAGCCCTAGCAGGCTCACAATCAAAATAATCAATCAAAGGAAAGCTCAAACAAATCCTCCACTTGCTTCAAGAAGACGAAGAACTTTTGCCTAATGAAGAAAGTGATCAAGAATGTGAAGATAGTCCAAATGAAGACGACTGTTACGGAATCAACCTTGATGATGATTGAAACAGGAACTATTGTAATTTGTCTGCATCAATCACCGGAACTATTCAGAACCGGAACTGTAGCTATAGTTTAGGTTACTCTTACCTGTACTGTAGAAACAGTGAATTTTTCATCTATAAAAGGAGTCATCGTTCTCACTGTGAGACACCCTTCAGTTTTACATTACAATCAGAGAAGTGAGAGAAGCTAGAGAGAGAAGCCCTGAGAGCTTCCTTGTAAGCTCTTCAACTTTTCCTTTTTCCTCCCCCTTCTTCAATCTTTTTCTGCATTTAAGCATTCAATAAAATATAAATTTATCATATATGTCTCTCTCTCCCTCCGCTAGTGCAGGCTGACTACCGCTAGTGCTAGCTTTCTTCTAATAACGCTGGACGGACTACCGCCATAGTACTTATATATTTAAGCTTTCTGCATATTTATTTGTTCATTCTACCTCTATTTGCATCATTTGCATACTCCTACCTTCCCCTTTCCCTCCTTGATCCACTTCGGGACATCTGGTATCAGAGCCTGATGGGGAAGTAGGAATATTGTTATTATCATTAAACTATCTCTGATGTTCATGAATTTGGAAATATGTTCTTATTTATTATTCATGTTCTTATTTACTGTATAAAACCCAAAAATAACACTGTTCCTTAAATCTGGAAGTACAGACCATTTAATCTTATCATTTAAGAAAACTGTAGCAGTAAGACCCATTACAGTGGGGCAGAAAGCCTAATTTGACGATGTTTTTAAGAATGATAAGATAAAAACGTAT
>JASCZI010152302.1:0-15278 GCA_036250425.1 Stylosanthes scabra | reverse complement strand
TTCGTAGCTAGGATAGTAGTGAGAAGAGAAAGAGATAATGAAGCAAAATAAATAAATATACAATATTGAAAGTTTATAGTAGAGAACTAATGCTACGAAGTAAAAAACTACAACGGGTTGGTATAATTATATATCGCACGTTGAACACAAAATTTATACTCTAATTTATTTATGAGGAAGGACCTTGGTGTGACAAAGGAGTGGCTTGTTTACGAAGGAAATGGGAGAAAATGGAAAAATGTGCACTAGCATATGTATGTTTGCGGAAACATAGGGAGAAGAAATTGAGCAAGATCATGTGCTTTAAGATTTGCATGTTGGAATTCATATTTTTGTGTTAGGCTTAGGCTTATGGTTGCTTGTGCCATTAAATGAGACACTATGGACCAATAGTTTTCCTTTGTCTGATTAAATCAAATATATAGAGAGAATAAGAATGTGCTGATGTAATACTTTTCGGCACTCTGCTTTGTAATTAGTAATTACTTGTTTCTTTTGTGGCACTCAGATTTATCAGATAGACTTTTCTGTGTTTTAGATTTTTGTATATATTTTTTTTTCCCAAAGACAATCACTTGGATGAGGAGTAGGCTTGACTATTTAAGTTTTTTTAATTTTCAATCACACAACCATGATGAATTACTACTGCTCTTAATTAAAGGAAGCATTGGCATTGGTCCAAGCAAAAGTTTTATCACCACATATCCAAATTCTTATTGGCCAGCAAACATTTTCTTCATATATTTTCCCCTGTTTTTCTTCGTAAGAATAGTATTGAGCTATAATGGTAAACTAATTTTTACTTAGAACAATTTTAATCAAGATTAAGAGAGAACAATTTTCAAGAACGAGGTCTTGCTTAGAATAATGCTACAAATGCTATTGACAACAATGGTAGCACCACCACCACCAATACTTTACCACTATCTTAAAGAAAAGATAGATGATTCAATGCAAATTAAATATTATGGTTCTAATTCTTTATAATTTCTCTCCTTTTCAGGATATCATTTTTCTGCAGTTTAAGGAGTGTACTAGAACTAGAAACTTAATCCATAATGTTTGTTTAAGTTAAGGATTGGTTCACAATTGCTTAAGTTGATGATGATCAATGTGATAGTTTTTATAAATTGTATATTCTTTATAAATAGGTAGACTAAATTTTTTAAAGTAATGATGAATAATGTTTGGGTTGGATTTTTTAGATTTTATTAAATTGTATTTTTAGATTAAATAGGTAGAATAATTTTTTTAATTAAATAAATATTGTTTGGACAAATATTGTTAGATTGGATTGAGTTGGGTTAAGTTAGCTTGAGATTTGGTTGGATTCGATGCAATGAAAAATCATTTTTTTTTAATTGAACTAATTTTCTCACAGATTAAGCCATTATTGTAAATAACATTTTTGGTTTTATATTATAAATAATATGTTAATTAAAATGGATAAACTCATGTTATCCGGTATACCCGGAATACGGTATTTCGTTATCTTTTTTGGTCATTATCAAAATAATGATTGAGTTGATAATCATGTGTGGTAGATATCCGACAACAGATTCATCGTGACTATCTACAATATCTGCCATTGGTAGATTTGAATCTGGCTCTGGCAGCCTATTAAGATCTAGCATCAGCCTCTGAATATTTTTGCTCACTCCCCCACAAAATTGTGAGTCAGTCTCCGAGTTATTTTCTTCATTGATCAGAACAGCATACAGCTCTAACAAAGGAGTTACAACTAAATGTATGTGCCAGTCTCGGATTAGTACAACATCGTCATCATAACGTAAACGAAATCTGGTCAAACAAAGGATTACACGATTATTATATTTATTCATCAATAATCGCAACAGTTAAATAACAAGACCCATACCTTTTAAAATAAAAGATTCTGTCTACTTCATGTGGATATCTGTAGTAGATTTTCTGCACTCGTTTTCTGTGCTCTTCTCTAATAGAGCGCAAGATAAAAGCCTTCAGTTGTTCCAAACTTATCTTTTCTTGTGGCCAACAAACGAAGGTTGGCTTATCACAGCTAAAGACATCGTTTTCCTCATAATCTTTTATTATTTGACCATCATAGTGAATTGAAACTAATATCCTATCATCCATATAGAAGATAAAAATATATAAAACATATATGACCTAAAAGAAAAAAAAATGGGCAGGAAGTGAAAAGTTGGTAAAGGAGGAAAATGGGAAGGAAATATGGAGGTTTGATGTGATTTTGGTGCTGCCTTGAGGGTCTTATTTATAGGCACGGGGAGGTGGCAGCAAGTTCGCCACAGCCTAAGGCAAACTTCATGCAAATCAGAGAAAAACACCAAGTTCACCGCAGCCTAAGGCGAAATTCATGCAAATCTGACAAAGAAACACCTAGTTTCGTAGGTTGCTAAGAACTTGTTTTTTTCATAAAAAAATTGTCTGAGACTGAGGCGAATATCCTACAAATGCCAAAAAAAAGTTATATTCTAGAAAATAATATCTTACTTATTTTTTTTGGAAAATAAAGATTTAAATTAATTTATTATAAAAAATTTTCCACCAATTAATAATTTGGTTAGATACTTCATATTTCAATCACTACCAAGTTATGAGAGAGAAAATGAACTAAAAATTAAAGGAGATTGGCAAAAATTCTGTCAAGCTTATGATTTGAAAGAGGAAAACTTCATAACAATAAAAATTGTAATGATGAAAATCAAATCGATCCACGAGAAAACAAAGCATATCACAATTAAATGAGAATTCTCTGCTAATTGCAAATAAGACTATTATCTCAAGATCTTATTTGCCATTTTACTGTTTCTTGAATGTCAAACTATTATTATGATACTTCTATGTTAAAATAATTCTCTTTTGTGTAGAAGTTGTAAATTAATATTACTTCCTACTTCATATTACGAACTATACATAACACTTTAATTTATTTGTTTATTTCTTAACTTAAATATTTTCAATCATTTGAACAATTCTTATACTTCACTATGGATAAACTAAATTGATCACATCAAACTATTCACACTATCAATCACGTATAACATGTATGGTTATTTGTTCCCTACATAAATGTTTCACAGTGTCAGTATACGCTTAGTTTTTCCATTAAAGCTAACGTGTCCGCGCAAAAGCGCAGGTTGATTGCTAGTAATACACAAAAGGAGAGATCAATGTAACACCATATTTAATTTTAGGATTTGAAGTTACTGTTAGAATATCATGCCATTAATTGGCACAAATGACATAATTTAACAATCATAATTCCTAAAGTCATATAGAATGTAAAAATTCTTTACTTTATAGAATCTCTTAATTATCCTCAATCACTACTTTTTTTTTTATGATAACATTTATTATTTATTATTTATCATAAAAGTCCAAGAAGTTATATAACATTCATTTTATTTATATTATTTCATTCCAATCCCTCCATAATTTTTTTAAAATACTAGAATATATGATATCTCTCTTATTCTTTATGTTCTATTATAGAAGTATTTGAAAATTTTGATTAATGATCATAACTTTTATTTTTTACTTTGTTAAACATTATAATATATGATTTTTTTACAATTTTATTTTATTTTATTTTTCTATTTTTAGTCTAATTGTACTCATTAGTTATATATTTTTCTGTCACTTATATACCAACTTTTTTCTCTTTTCGTCATTCACATTTTTTTTGAAATATAATTTAATTACAACAATATTATTGAAAAATACATGGTATTATCGTAATTTTTAACTATTGAAATATTATATTCATACTTGCATTTTGTCAAATAATTTCATCTTTGCAGTATATTATTTAAATTAAATATAATATAAAAAAATAACAAAAATAATAAACAAAAATGACTATTTAAAATAATAAACATTAAGACAAACATATGAAGTAAGATGAATAAAATTACATTAAATAATTTACAAAAACAACTATTTAAAATAATATTATGTCATTAATTTTGTAGAGTTGTCAAGTTAAGAATTTCTTTATTTTTGTATTTAATAGATTGTAGTCATTTTCTATATTCTACTTTGGATACCTCAAGCATTTAATTACAAACTTTTCATTCTTTATCTTAAGTGCTTTTAGCATTTAAGTCATAAAAGAATTTTAATTATTTACCTTGTATATAATTTAAGTTACAAAAAGAGTTATAGAAGATCAAAAGTTATGCTTTTATAGTATAAAACTATAGATGCTTCTACCATTTAAAATATAAAAAAAAAATATTAAAACTTAGAAGACTAATTAAGAGTTATATATAATAATAAAACACTTACTATTTTACAAATTTATTATGTCCATCTCTTTTTCATGTCTATTTTAACCATTATAAATACTAAAATTATAAACTAAAACACTTATTGTCTTTCATTAAACTTTAAGCAATATATCTTTTAAAAATTAGAATACTTTTTCGACTTAATAATTTCGTTCTAAAAAAATAAAATTTATTTCGGTATTTTTTTTTAAATATTTAAATCTATTTTCATGTTTAATAATAATTTTAATCATAACTAAAATACAATAAATAATAATTTATTATCTTTTATAAAAAAAAAAAAAAAAACATAATAACATTAATATAAATAATATTTTATTATTCCTGGCGATGGTCTAGTACTAATAACCGGAAGTGCACTATAAAGGCCCAACACATACATGCAAATAAACCATAACACTCATTCTCTTTGTCAGTCAGCAGCTCTACGAGCAGATTAGTAATGGGGCAGGTCGGGTCAGGTCCGGCAGATTACAGAAAGAAACCCTAAGCTGCGTCTATCTCCCAATCACCATCTATAAACAAACAATTGAATCCTTTCTTCTCTGTGTTGATATTGTTGATGATGGAGTCGCTGGAAACAGGACCATGCCTTTGGGTGGTTACTGATCAAAATATTTTTGGCTTCCGCGTTGGAAAGTTGGAACAATTGGGGAAGAATGGCGTTTGGCATTCGAACTCCAATCTTTCGCAGCTTCCCTTTGATTTCCATTTGAATCTTCCGGACCGCAACATGCACCCCTTTTTCTTCGACTCAAAGCTTTTCTTCGCGGGCGGTTCATTGGATTCTTCACCCCTTTCTTCTAACAAGATCCACCAACTCTCCTATGCTGGCGGGGCCACATTGGACATAGCTGAGGTAGAACCAGCAGCGGGCACCATCCCTGAGCCACCAACCCTTCTGTACAACTGTTACGTTACAAACATTCAAGGCGAAGTTCACTTGATGGTTCACGATGCGTTGACTCATCATGACAGAGAGATGGGGTTTTGGGTTCTCCGTTCCAAGCAGTGGCATCTCTTGCCCCATCCCCCAACCTTAAGCAACTATGATGCGAAGGCGGCTGAGGTTCCTAAGAGGAAATCTGTCCGTTATCGTTTTTGGCAGTTTTCACCTGGAAAGACAAGCTCTTCTTGATGACCAGAAGCTCTCCCCAAAAAAGAAAATCCCCGAAAGACGTTTTCAATTTCCATGTCTACAACCCCCAACATGACCCCCAAGACGACCCTTGGAAACAAATAGAGGACCCTTTTTCTTGGTTTAGTAATGGATATAACCCGGCCATTGTGGCTGTGCCGTCCCTTGGGAATGTAGGCAATTGCAATGTGGCGCTGGCATGGACGACCGAGGCTTATCCCCATGAATATTTGAAATTGTCAATACACGCCTTGCTGGTGGACAATGACGACAATTGCGTCCGCCGTCAATGCCTTGACGAGCTTTCTGAGATGATCCCCTCCTATTTTGTTGAGCCTAATTCCCTGAATGTCAACTTTGTTGACCTTGGCGAAGGCAAAGTACGCGTTCTGCTCGGTGGCGACATAGCAGACTACGAAAAAGCTAAAGCTAATGCAGTCCTTTGTGTGTTAGTAGTTAAATTAGGTTTGGTACAAGAAGAGGCGGAAAGATTTTTATCTGTTGACTTGCTTGTTAATCAAGTCTACGACATGATGCCCTACGCTGAGGAGGATTTGTCTGAGGTGCCCCAAAGCTCTTTTGTTTTCTCGGTTAGCAAGGGAATGCCATTCAAACATCCTCATTCCCAAGGTAACTTTTGCTAGCAAGTAGCAAGCTTCTTATTTTGCTTTTGGATTACTACTGCTCTTAATTTAAGGAAGCATTGGCAATCGTCCTAGCAAAAGTTGTATCACCACAGATCCCAATTCTTATTGGCCACCAGACATTTTCTTCTTATATTTCCCCCTGTTTTTCTTCATAAGAATAGTATTGAGCTTATTAGTTGATGTCTCTCTTTTTTTTTTTTTTTTCCTGAAAAGTTATTTAGTTAATGTATCTTAAATTTATAGAAAAAGTCCATAAAAGTTGTTGATTTTTAACAAAATTAGGACTCTCTTTTTTGTGTTCTAATTAGCTTTTACCTTCTTTATTATGTAATGTAATATCTCTGTTGTTTGGGTTGCTATCCCATCCCTTCACAACTGATTTCTTTCATAAAAGAAGAAAATGAATTACTACGAAATTGTAATTTCTAGGATTTTGACTGTTTTTTTTTTTTAATTTTAATTATGCATTTTACTTGGTTAAGTTGAGAGAAGAAATGAAGATATAATGGAACAGAGCTTTTTTGATGTTTTTTGAGCTAAGTTTTGCAAACAAAGCTATCTAGGTAAAATAGCGCTTTCCATCTTAACTTAGGATCCGTGAAGGGTTTTGTTCTGTTGTAATTATTGATGAACATCATGTTCATCTGCTAAAATTTCAGTTTGGTTAATTCAGATGAATGAGTAGTTAATTTTGGTACTAAAAAGATAAGACTTAAGAATTAGAGCTTGTTAAAAGTGGTTAAAGGACCTAATAATCAAAGGCATATCATAAAGCTTTTGAGTTGTCTATAATTTACTTGGCTAAAATTCTAATAGCCTAGACATTTTACAACATAAGCCAAAATGAGATATACCTGCAAATGAATTATAATTATATGATGTAATTTCAATGCATAAACTTCAATTACAAACCAAATACCTTATTGCAAACTCTAATATACTATGTAATGTGTATAACTTGCACTCGTAGTAACAACAGTGTTGAGTAGCACTGTAGAATAACAATGCAATTCTGAATTCTCTTTTCAAACATTAAAGCAATTCTTAATTGATGAATATCAACAATTGAAACAACTTCAGTTTTTTTTCTTCAATTATATCTTATAACATACACAACCCCCCACAATAAGGAATGATATGCAGTGAAGGCAAACAGAAAGCTAAGAACTTAAATCGTAAAGAAGCACCCCAACCAATTTTGAACTCTACGAGAACTAGAAGCTAAGAAAAAATTGCGGAGAGTAATAAATGCAAATTTCATTATTAGAACATCTTCAGTAATAAGATTGGAGTATGTTAAAGGGCCTTGTAAGTTATAGTATCGTCCTCTCGATCAGGTATATTTATAAAGAGTAATGTGAAGAAAATGTTTTGTGTATTCTGTATGAGAAATATATGTACAAGAATATTTAATATTTATAGGTATTAGAAGAATCATAATAATAAAAGCATTGTTTTGAAAACCAAATTGGATTGGCCGGTTCGACTAGCAAACCCGGGAACCGATTTCTTAGTTGGTCCGATTCTTTTCAAAAATTTGTTGGCAGAAGACTGGTCAAAACTGGATAAATCGGCGGTTAACCGACGAACCAGTTAAAACAGCATCGGTTTTTGGTGAGTTTACCCGGTTTTAAAAAAGCCAAAAAAGCACTGAGGCGACGTCGTTTTGCAACCAAAAAAAAAAAAAAAAAAGAAATATTTGATGAGATTGAAATGAATCGGAATCAGTAATAATCATATCTCAACGTTCAAGTTCAACACAAGATGTGAAGAACCCTAGCAGCAACAAAAACAAAAAAGTGAAGAACAAGCACCGATCTCAGCTTCCTCTTCCGGAGCACCTCGCCGCCCACAGCTTCCTGTTCCGGCGAAGACCCGCAGCTGCCTCCTCCTGCACAGCCCACAGCACCCTCTTCCGGAGCAGCCCCAACCGTGACATAACTTGTAAGATTCTCCATGAGCTTTTTTTTTTTTTTACGTTTTAGTTTTTAGTTTTTACGTCCTTGCCTCGCTTGTCTTGTTAAAGCTGAATGTTCTGTTTTTTTTTTTTTTTGTAATTATCGTTGATTGTTGAGTTGGTGATTGTTGAGTTCTTGCCATTGTGCTGTTTAATTTATTGTTGAGTTGTTGTTGTTTAAATCTTAATGCTCTCTGACTTATGTTCCTGCGTAGGCAACCTTTTTGGTTAAGAAACTTGCTCGCCAATATTAGGGAGATAATACGAAGCCAATATCATTTTTTCTTCTTTTCTCTTTTTCCTTTTACCACCCACTATTTTCCTAATTACACTTATTGGCTCCCCTAACGTTGGTTCCTTAAAATTATTCTTTTTGGTTATTGTAGCATATAATTGGATCTCTCTGCACTAACTCTTCATAAAAATTAATCTCAATATAATCTAATAAAAAAGTATCTGAAGTAAGCTTCTCTTTGGATTCCAAAACCTGTGAAAATGTTCAGATGCAAGGTGTTGCGGTAGGTTGTGCCGTGGATCTTACTATGTTGGATGGCTATGAACATCTTATTGTTGAATTGGAGGAGTTGTTCGACTTAAAGGGGCATTTTCAAGACGAGAATAACTGGAAAATTGTCTTCACTTATGATGAGGGAGATATGATGCTGGTGGAAGACAATCCATGACCGTAGGTATTTTCTTAAATCAACTAAAATAGGGGAGTGATGCATGGTTGAAAGAATTAGTTCTTGAAACGATTTTACTGATAAAATAAAAAACTATGAATTTTGGAAGAAAAGTTAATAAAAGGTAGCATTGTTTTCCTTTTCCTTTTAGGATGTAACTGAAGTGCAGATAGCAACATTTGTTTAACCATTTGTGAAAATGTGACCACTTTGTTAAGGATGCCAAAAACATTTTTTATTAAAGACTTTCTCTCTTAGAGTGACATGTGTCTGTTTTTTAAAAAACCCAGTCAAATTACAAAATCGGTTTAACATAATAATAGATCGTTTCGGTTTAAATATATGCAGCTAGTTTTTATTTGGTGACCACTTTGTTAAGAATGTCAAAAACATCTTTTATTAAAGACTTTCTCTCTTAGAGTGACATGTGTCTGTTTTTTTAAAAAATCCGATCAAATTACAAAATCGGTTTAATATAATAATAGACCGTTTCGGTTTAAATATATGTAACTGGTTTTTTTATTTTAAACCATGTAGTATTGTGGACCAAATGTGTGGACCTTTTTGGGCTTACTAAATTTTTTAGTGCAATGGACTTATTGTTAATTTACATGTAATGTCTTAGACTTTTACAACATTTTTTTTACAAAAATAATCTTTTAAAACTTTGCATACATTACATTTTTTTTACCATTTCTGTTTTTTTCCCTTAAGTTTTGATTGTTTCTTTTTTTATTTTCTAAAGCTCTTCCTTAACTTCTTTCTTCTTTCTTTCTTCAGACTTGGGCTTCGAACATACAGGGCTTTATACATACATACATTGATATGAATATTGATAAAATATTAATATGTACAGTATATACATACATTTAATTGATACATACATATATACATACTGTATATTCTCAAATAAATCTTTTTAAATAAAATATTGATATATATATATATAATAAAAATAAAAAAATAATATTCTTTTTTCCTTTATTTTTTCTTTTTTTTTTAATATCTATATTATTTATTGTTTGTTTTGCGTCCATTATGAAATAAATTAAAATTTAATTTGTATGAGAAAAAAGTGTTTATTAAATTTAAAAGGTGTTTAGAATAATTTCTTAATTTATTAAAATTGAGAAATTTAGTTACACCATAAATTCATTTTAGTAGCAAAAGAAACTTAATTTTTTTTAATTGCTTAGTCTATTTTCTCCGTCTATGTTATTACTTGTGCCAAATTTTATTTTTATTTTTTAAACTATAGATAATAAAGATGTAATATCTAGTTTAATAAGCACCTAAAATTTTATGAACCAAATTAGACACTACTTCATACTTTTAATCGAAAAAAAATTTGAAATAAATATTTTTTCATTATGTGGGATTTTAATCGAGCATTAAAATAAAATAAAATTTAAATAAATTATAGTTGAATGAAGCTAATAAGGTTAGTGTGCAGTTTTCTTTATTCATAAGAAACTATAAATAGCCTTGTACACTCTTTTTCGGGTAATGTGAGTTGAAAATTAGAATTAATTACAACTATTATTGCAGCAGAATCTGTGAAAAAATTATTTTCTTATAAATTTAATTATGTGAAAAATGAATTATAAAAAAAAATTAAACTTAAATAATGAATACAGAAAAAAAAATATAGTTTCTTATAAATAAAGAAAATTGCACACTAACCTTGTTGGAAGTGGCTAGTAAGCTAGACCACAGCTGAAAAAAGGCATATGGCCTTGTGCAGGAGGATATTGGATATTTATCAATATTAAACTTCAAACACTCTTCCTTGTCTCTTGTTTCTTAGACCATATATTGTAATAGTCTCATTATTATATTTTTCTGTTAGAGTATAATTTGGAATTAAAATCAATTTAGCATTAATTAGAATTTATGTTAGAGTATAATTAGGATCAGTTAGTATTATTTATGGTATTACGTTTTTATTATTTTAATTCTTATAGTACCTATAAATAGCCTTGTACATTATATATTTCTCATACAGAATACAACATTTTTTTCATATTATTCTCTTATTTATAACATGTTATATGCTTTTTGGTGACTTGGTTGATAAGATTATTCCAATCTTGAGTCAAAATAGTGTTGAGCCACTCATTGTTGTTTTGGTGTTGTGGTGTGTGGACTGGACAACCTGAATAAATACATGACATATTCAGATATCTGGATTAATGTGATGTAATGAATAATATATTCTATAAAGCAATTAAAATTGAAGGGTAAAAAACACTAATAACACAATTTTATCAATAAATCAGTCACTAAGTATTTGAATTAAAAAATTCATATATTTAATTACAAATATATAGTAGATAATTTTATATACGAATACTTTAATATTTATTGATAGATTAATAATTTATAATAAATATATTAAAATATAAAATACACATTAAAAATAATTTAAATATATAAAATATATATTAAAAATAATTTAAATAAGAATAAAATACACATTAATAATACTTGTGGAAAGTGATAATAATATGATGCTGTCAAGCTGTTGAAATTAACATTCTTATATAATAGTTAAATAATTTCTCACCTTGCTTTTATGTTGAACTTGGCATATTTTGTTACAGATAGCATCTGTTCAAGGAAGCAGTCGAAGCTAGCTAGTGGGACTAATCCAAGCCAGCCAAGAACAATCTTGAAGTAGGAATGAATCACATCTTTAACTTGCCATATATGTATGCCTTTACTATATATGGTGCACTCTGCTTTTTAATTACTTTTGGCAATCTGATTTACTAATTAGGCATTATAAGGAGATTTTCCATGATCTTTTGTTCCAAAGACAATTACTTGGATTAGATGTATGTCTGACTATTCAAGTTATACCTGTTAGTAGAGTAGAGTTTTAATTGTTAATCACATGATGATGATGAATTATTATCTCTCTAATTGATATCAAGTATCAAGTAAGTTATAAACGGTAACTCAAGGCTTCTGTCTACAATAAATTACAAGTAAATGAAGTAATTAAAACTTATGTATATCCCACATATACCAAATGTGAGGATTTAACTAAACTATATATTTGTCCTTTAGAACGAAGAATACTTAATCATCAACATTTTTGTCACTCAAAGAAGTGAAATAAAAGGCATCCCAAAATATATAGAGGGAAATAGAAGAAATAAATAAATAAATAAAAGAATATAAAAATAATTAGGAGTGTCTAAGACACCATATATATACATGCATTGCCTTTAAATCTTGTTTGGAGCTGTTATCTTGGAAGACAAAAGGGAATAGGAAGAAAATGCAACAAAAACTTGCAAACATTTTCCAAATAATAAATAAATTCCACTATGGTTCCCTTCACCTCTAGTAATGAGATATGAAATTCAATGGCACAGCTTTTGGCAAGAATCCAAAGAAACTTTGAGGCAATAATGCTTTTGGCTTTGCCTTATTATTAGGCTTCATTTTGAAAACTTGAGTATGTATGTCTAGAGCCATAAGAAGTCACAACCAAAAACATATCAACAAAACCAACAACATTATAATTTATAAGAACATGATGAAGAACATGCCTCCTTCTCCTCATTTCAGCAACAAGAATAAAGATGCTAAGTGAGAAGAAGGTAGCTTCGTAGCTAGGATAGTAGTGAGAAGAGAAAGAGATAATGAAGCAAAATAAATAAATATCGAAGCAAAATAAGAACATGATGAAGAACATGCCTCCTTCTCCTCATTGCATGTTGGAATTCATATTTTTGTGTTTGGCTTATGGTGGCTTGTGCCATTAAATGAGACAATATGGACCAATAGTTCCTTTGTCCGATTAAATCAAATATATAGAGAATAAGAATGTGATGATGTTTATATTTTTTGGTATTGTAAATGGGATATGCGAATGTGTACAGTGATACACGTAGATTAATCCTATATTTATTTCTTTTCATTAATTTTGTTCAAAGAAATTTTTTTCCAGTCATCATTTGTTAGTCAGCTCATATATTTTATTTTATTTTGGGTATCTTAATATTTTTAACAATATCTATCAATCTATTTTATAGCTATGCAGTATTGATCAAGTGTATATTATTTATTAAAATGATATTTGAAGAGGAATATATTATTCTGAAAACAACTTACACTGATGAAGAGGTACATACATCACTGCGTATGAGAGATTGGGATATCAGATATGTTAACTTGGTAAACAAGCCAATGCGTTCTGAGATATAACTGCCCATAAAAGTATTATAACTGAGATCTAAATGTTCTAGCTCTTGCAAGTCAATCAACGTGGAGATATTGGCTTCACCAAACAAATAATGTGGATCAGATCCAGGGAGATGAAGACGGAGAACATGACCTGTTTGATTGCTGCATGCAACTCCCTCCCATTTGCAACAATCATCATCGTCTCTCCATGTTGACAGCATGTCACTGGGATCAATTATGCCTTGTTTGAAGGTGAGGAGTGCATGCCTCTCTGGCTCTCTTTGTCTAACCACTTCACTTCTCCATGGACTGATCCTGCATCATCATACAACAACATAAGCACCACTAATGCATACACACTTTTCAGTTTTCAGAAGGAAATTGCTCATCATTTCTGTGTTATATGTTTGTATAATAATGAGAATTTTAATTTGTGTCTTGTTCTCTATGGTAAACTTCAATGCCCAATATTCATATATATATACTTGAATAAAGTGTATTTATGTACGGAAAATATCTGTTTACGTGCGTCTTCTATTCTTTAGTATCACTTTTAATAAATATTCTTTTGGCTTAATTATTGATTGTGGAATTATGTAAGATGCTATATTTAATAAAAACAAAAATTGCATGTGGGTGAGAACAAATAACAAATTTAAAAGAAAAAGAAGGAGAATAGATTTTCTTGAGCTACGATAAAATGATATAATAATCTAATAAAATAAATCAAATACATATATTCAAATTCAAGCTATTTTAGAAAAGTAAGATTCAAAATATGTGAGTCACAGAAATTAAATCAATATAAAATAAAAAATTGATTAATTAGTAATGATTTAAATGTAAGATGAAAATAAAAAATATTAATTATCCGGTAACATTTCTCTTATTTTTTAAACTACAACTAACATATATCACTTTATTTGTGTAGGTACATATATATATACATTAAAAAAAATTAAAAAAAAATACATATATCACTTTTTCTAAAAAGTTTGTTAAAAATCCTATGCAGTAATATAAGAATTTAATTTTTATATATCGTGTAAAACAATTCTACATATGTATTTAATGAAATGTTATCAAATCATCAAAAATAATTAATTTTTAAATTTATTATTTTTAAATTCATATAAGTGCATGAATTAGAAAGTACAACCTAAGTTCAATTAAAGACTTAGAATGCTTGGTCCTTCTTATTAATGCTTTAAATAGGGATCTGCGGGCATGAAGCGGGTAATTTTCTGTTGATAATGAAATGAGAGTGCTAATCGTGTTGTTTTCTCTGCGTTACTTCTCCATATGGCAGCAGTGGATAGACTCTTTTTGCTTGCTTATATAACCAATGTACATAAGACCATTCATTATAACATCAACAAAACAAAGAAAAGTGGTCTGTTTAAGTTGTGCAGCTGTTACTACCAATAATATTAAAAAAAATAAAACCTCCTGTGTCCTGCAGCTGTCATAATACATTTAACATACTGATATTGATCAGCTTATCATTCTTTTTGATCTACTATACCAATCACCATTACTAAGGCTCATTCATGTTATTTTTTCATGGAGACATATAATATTAATATCAAGTGGGTTATTTTCTAATGTTATTTGACTTTCAAAATTTGTTCAATTTATCATAAAAATAAACGACTTTGTTGAATTTGATTAGCCAAAAAAATATACATTTAGTATTAGCCTTTTCAAATTTTGAAAGAAATATATTACCTGAATCATTATATTGTTGGTAGGTTTGCTGGGTGCTTGAGTTGATTTGTTTTTGTTATTTTTCTTTTATTTGAAAGTTTGATACGGATTATCTATGAGTGTAAACACCAATTCATTCTCTTTTTTCTTTTGGACGGTGGATTGGACAACAGCCCTCAATCCTAAGCATTCACAAACTCACGCACACCACCCACGCACCGGTGTTCACTTCTCTCCAATTCATCCCCTTTGAAGTTGAGAAAAAGATATTAAACTTCCTTTTGTTTTTGGTAAACGATATTAAATTTAGAGTAAACATCTAATCCGACTCCTGACCATTTGCAAATTGGACAAGCCCACCCCTAACAATGTTTAAACCCCAATCCGGCCCCTGAATAAACTAAAACTTAGACACATAAACCCTCACTGCAGGTTGCCAACAGATTACTATAATGATCTGGGATTTTTTTTAAATAAATAAAAAAAAACTAAATTTACCGTTTTAGGCACGCATGGGGGTATTTACCATAATAGGTGACCCTTCCTATTTCCGGGCTCTGCATACCCGGAATAGCATTTACACCATTTCCGGGCTATGCAGTCCCGGAATTGGTGCAAATTATATAACCTGAACCAATTCCGGGACTGCATAGCCCG
>JASCZI010152298.1:2882-17665 GCA_036250425.1 Stylosanthes scabra | reverse complement strand
AAATAAGGTTACCTAATTATCAAACATTCAGAAATTGTTTATAAATAGCATAGAGAAATAGAGAAAGAAAGAAAAAAAAAAAAAAAAGGAAAGAGGGGGAGGAGGGGGAGGAGGGGGGGTTGAAGATTAGATTAAAAGCTTTAAAAAGGTGGCCAACATAAACATGAGAATAATGTAACTACAGTAAGGCGTCAAAGTCAAACAAATATTACTTGAATAACAGAATCATGAGTACTCTAAAATCTAAAATATTACTTCAACAGAAGGAGGGTCAATCTAGAAAAGATGCACAACAACAAACACAAAAATCAGTACTACTAGGTTCCCTACTTGATTTACGAATCTATTACCCTCATCATATTGTACCTTGTTAAACAAACACTTGTACAAGTTGTTTCTTAATCAAATTTGGGTCTAGGATCATGTCATTGTTCCTAGCTTCTTCAGCACGGACCCTTCTATGGATGGAACAGTTGCTGCTGTGGTGGTGGCTGGTGTTGGAACTGCGGCGGCTGCTGCTGGAACTGCGGCAGGTTAAACTGGTGAAATTGCTGCGGGAACATGAATTGCTGTGGTGGTGGCTGCTGCTGGTGCTGTTGTTGCTGTTGCTGCTGTGGTGGGGGTGGTGATGGCGCCGGCTGCATCGGTGGTTGCTGCTGCAGAGGCATTTGCACCGACTGCTGCGGTTGCTGGGGAATAGTTTCATCCCGTAAGGGTGCATGGAGGTCCATAGTTCCCAGTACATCCAATTCTTGGAGTGCAGCAAGTGCAGTCACTGGACTTTCATGGTTGAAGTAAGGCCTAAGCACTGCCAGAGATTCCTTCACTTTTGTTTGCTGCAAAATTAATCAATGGAGAATGGACCACCACAATCCCAAATGTGAAAATGTAGCGTTTTCTAATAATGTAAATAAATCTATCTATCTATTATGTAAAAGAGAAATAAGGTGCACGTACAGTTGTCTTTAAGTGAAATTGATAGTCGAAAAATTTGACATATTTGACAAAATTGCCAACATAATTGTTCTAAACTATTAACTTCATGTGAAGTCAACTGCATTTGAGTTTCTATCATAAGAGATATCGGAGTTTGGTACACAAATTTCTTTTCAAAAATGCTCTTCATTTTATATATCTTATAAAAGTTACATTTTGCTATTTTAAAAATTCGAACCCAAAATTTTTTGATTAAAATATTGAACATTTACTATCTTGATTAACCTCATACTTGTTATCATTATAGAATTTAAATTTATGAAAAGGTGGATTAATAGGCACGTTTAAATAAAAAGTGAATGAAAGTTCAAACTTACAAAGTGTTCAAGCTTCCTCCAGAGATCTTCATTCTGAGCATTTTGTGAATTACCCACAGAAGTTATGTCCTATCCCACCAAAAATGACGCAAATGAATATATGCAAATAAGAAAAAATATATAGAAACTTGAAAAAAAAAAAAAGCAAATAAAATATGCAATTAAGTAAGCATATCAGCAACAAAAATTAATCCACTAAAGTATGGAAATATAATTAATTTCGTTAAATACAAAAAATTAACAATTTATATAAATTCAGACACCTCAAGAGGGAGAAAGAAATAAAGGAAAATCTTGACTTACAGAAAATGATACAGATACATGTAAACAAGAACAATTATATAAATTCAGAAACAGAAAAAGAAAACGTAGGACAGGAACCAATAATAATAATAACTTTAATAAGTATTAATGTGTAAAGTACTCCATTTTTGTTGACATTATAATATGAAAGTGATAAAAATGGTAAGTATTTTAGTCTTCTAATTTCAAATTTTAGAAGTAGCAAAAACATAAGACATAGGACAGGTAATAATAATAATAATAATAATAATAATAATAAACATTAAAAAAAAGGCCTAGGACAGATAACAACAATAAAGCAATCGAGCATTTTACTTATAGAAATATTAAAAGTAATAATAAAAAAATTTAAATTAAGAAGCTATGTGGTATTTGTTAATAAAAATGCTGCAAGATATGAAAAAGGGCAAGGCTGGGAAAACAATAAGCACGTGAACGTTAAAAGTTTTTTATACTCAGGTATTATACAAAACTTGTTTATTATACTTTCAAAAATGTATATTTCAAAAAATTATACTTTGAAAAATTTTTTACTCAGGTATTATATAAAACTTGTTTATTTAGTTAAAAAAAAAGTTGAGAATTATTTTTAATGATCTCAGAAAGAAATTACAAATATGATTATTTTATTATACATATGCTTGAGTATAGATTTTTAGTTTCTAAAATATTCACAATATCAATTTTAAAAAAAAAAGAACTGCCTAAAAAGAAAATAATAATCGAGAGGATACAATAATAATTTCATGTATTAATCGTTATTCCCCTAACATGAAAATATCAAATACCCACCTTTTGAGATGGGAACAAAACTTTTAAACTTTGGCAAGATATTTCTCCTGGAAGTTAAAAATTCCTAGAAATAAAATTTTAAAATTTCAAAAAAACATAAAAATATAATTCCATAGACATTCTTGAAAATAAACTAAAATTCCTTAAAACAACGGCCACTTTAGTAATTCACCATTTTTACTTATAAAGCGGAAATAAAATCTTTAACAAGTATCACACAAATAAAAACTTTAACATAAAAATTGGCAAAAAAAACCATTGCTTGATAGAGCAAATTCTACAAATTCAGAAACCCTAAATGTTAGGACAGAAAGCAATAATAGAACAATATATATGCAACAACAATTTTTATGAATTCAGAGAACCTGCAAAATAAATCAAACATTTCAAATCAAAACACAAAACTTTGGAAAGTATATCGAAAATAAAAAAAGATGCATATACAACAAGAAAAATTTCTACAACAGAAAACCAGAAAATAAAGTAGGTCAGATAATAATTAATTCAAATTGCATTAGGAAGACAGAAATAAAAACCTAACAATATACAACAAGAAAAATTTCTACAACAGAAAACCAGAAAATAAAGTAGGTCAGATAATAATTAATTCAAATTGCATTAGGAAGACAGAAATAAAAACCTAACAAGTAATGTAACACAAATAAACTATCATATGAAATCAAGAACAATTTCTATAAATGCAGAAGCATCTAGGACAAGTATCAATAATAAAGTAATTCTAGTATCTTAACTCATAAGTCATAACACAGAAATAATAACTTTAGTAAGTATATTGTCAATAAAAATTATACATTAGAGGAGTAATCTGCAGACAAGAACAACAATAATAAGGTAATTCAAACATTTCAATTCATGACATAGAACTGTAGAAGCAATAGAAATAATAATATTGCCACAAAAAACAATTCAATAGAAATTTTCACAAGGCCAAAATAAACAAAATCAGAAACCCAAGCTAAAAGGACAGCTAACAAAAACATTTCAACTTATAACATCAAAATTTTAGTCTGTAAATTGGCAATAAAATGATACATTAAAATACAAAAAATAAGAACAATTTCTTTTATTCAAGCATTTCAATTCAACAGAAAAGTAATAACTTTAGAAAGTATAATATGCAAACAATAACAATCTCCACAACATCCTAATCCCCTCCACCCTTAAAAAAAAAATTAAAGAAAAAAACAACAACAATGAATTAACAGATAATTCATTCATTTCATGTTTTCAACTTATAAACCATAAAAAGTTTTTTTTTTCAATTATATAAAGTATAAAAACAATTTCAAACATAGGGCTTACACATACTTTTTAAGAACCATTCATTTCTTTTTACAACCTGCAGAATTTGCTTTCAAATTATGCAGGTCAACATGCATTTTAAAAAAAAAAAAAAAAAAACAGATGTAGTTTACAGTAACTATAAACTTCAGATGAAAGTTTAACAACGAAAAAGAAAAGTAAAACAAAACAAACTACAGATTGTCTGATATAAAAAAAAAAATAATAAAAAGAATGAAACTGATTTTGGTATATAATGCTATTTTTATTCGTGTAGTCCACCACAAAATGCAGTGAAAAATAACAAGAAAGGCAACACCAACAAAAAAGAAAAGAAAGAGAAAAAGGAGTGTTAGATCCATAAATTCAGAAAGCAATCTTATTTTTTTTTCTTAAATCGAGTCTTACAAAAATAAAAGATATTAACCCTCTATTCATTTTTCTAATTCCAGGTAATTATTTCTACAAAGGAAACATGAAAGTCAAATACTATTTACACTGCCATATATATATAAATAAATCAATCCAATAGAAATATTATTGGCACAAAAATTAATGCAATTGAAATTTTCACAAGGGCAAAATCAGAAACCCAAAACAGATAGGAGAGCTAACAAAAACAAAGCAATTCAAACATTTCAACTTATTACACTAAAATTTCAGTATGTAAATTGGCAATAAACTGATGATATACAAAAATGATATACAAAATGTATCCAATTATCCAAACAAAAACAATATCCACAGCAACAATAATGAAGAAATTGATAATTCATGCATTTGATGTTTTTAACTCAAATCATAACACAGTTATAATAACTCTAAAAACTAACAAGTATATTGGCAATGCAACATAATATACAAACAATAACTGATTAAGCCGCATAAACCCAAAAAAGAAAAGTACAAAAGTTAACATAAAAATAGAAAGAGATTTTTTTTTTCAATAATATAGAGAACAAACAATTTTAAACATAGGGGCTTCAACATACTTTTCTATGAACCATTCATTTCTTTTTACCAAACTGTAGAATTTGCTCTCAAATTATGTATGTCAATAAGCAGTTTTTTTAAACAGATGTGCTTTGCAGTAATTATAACGTTCAGATAAAAGTTTACCAACCAAAAATAAAAATAAAGCAAAACAAACTACAGATTGCCTTATAAAAATTATAAGAATGAAAACTGATTTTGGTATTAACAATTTGATTTGGATAGTCCACAAAATGCAGTGAAGTGTAACAAGAAAGGCAACAAAAAAACAAAAACAGAGAGAGGGAAAAAAAAAAAGGAGAATTAAATCCATAAATTCATAAAGCAATTTTATTTTCTTAAAATTGAGTCTTTAAAAATTTTTTAAAAGAAGAGATAACCCTCCCTATTCATTTTATAATTCCAGGTAATTATTTCTCCAAAAGAAACATGAAAATCAAATATTATTTACACTGCTTTATATATATATATACACGCACACATATTATTCACAGAATAAATCCGATCCTAGTTTATTTAAATTATCCAAAACACAAAATCACAAGAAATAAGCTGGTAAGTTATCATATAAAGAACAATGGATTGAACTGAAAAAGAAAAACATTAGCAAATATAAAAAGATTGTTTCCTATCCACCAAAAATGATGAAACAGAAAATTTAAGAAATACATACAAACAGTTTCTACAAACTCAAAGAGAAAGGGGCATAGAAAAATGTATAAAATAATGAATAATTCAAACATTTCAACTCACTCAACACAAAACCAGTAAAATTTACTTATAAAAAAGTTCCTTAATTCAAACTGCATAATTCCCTCAAGAAAAATTCAGCTTGTCACAATAGTCTTATACATTAAAATTGTAAGTTAAACAAAAAATACAAATCTTTCACACAGACGTTACCATAAAACATTTTCAGCCAAAATCACCTTCAAAGTGAAGATCACCAAAGAAAAAAAAAAG
Source organism: Stylosanthes scabra (assembly GCA_036250425.1). Classification (NCBI taxonomy): domain Eukaryota; kingdom Viridiplantae; phylum Streptophyta; class Magnoliopsida; order Fabales; family Fabaceae; genus Stylosanthes; species Stylosanthes scabra. Next base: position 11,999 of record JASCZI010152298.1, on the reverse strand, counting down.
AAATAAAGTAGAACTGCAGGAAGCCATGAATATATTGAAAAAAGTATCTTGGTACTTAAAAATGTTTTTATTCATATGCCATTCTGTTAATGCAGAAATATATTGAAAGAAACAAGAAAATATTTTTAAACATTTGATTAAAAGTATAAACACAAAAAATATGCAACAAATAAATTATTGTTTTTTTTATGTTTTCAAAGTTAAAAAATCTAATCATTTTTTACTTTAAGATGGAATTAGGAAGATGATTATGAGAAAATATTATTCCTCTACTTCAAATTCATGTAAGTATTTGGCCCCCAAATTGAAAAACAAAATTCATAAGTCACTGAGAATTAATGTATCTGATTGACTTTATTCTGGAATTAGAAGGAAATATCTTTATCATTTCTTCAACATCATGAGAGAAAAACAAATGTTTTAGCTATAGTCAATGAGAATTAGGAAATAAATACATATTGTGCAACAAGTCCAGAACAAATATTTTTCTCATTCCTGAAAAACACAAACTTTGCAGCTCATAAACTGAGATTTTAAAATCTAAAATACAGATAAAAACATTCATATAATCAAAACATTTCAAATCAAAATATCAAACATAAACAATCTGGGAAACAAAAACAATTCTAATCAACAAAGATTTTCATAGAGTTTATGCATGTCTTATTAAATTATTTACAATTTTTCTACATAAAGCTCTAACGATAAATAAAAGAAATTAAAACAAACAATAGTAAAGCTACGCACAATCAATAAAAGACATAACCTGTAACCAAGAATTTACAAAACATTATTTTTCTTTTTATCCTCAAATCATTAGTTCCATAATTCAAATAACATAATTCCCTCATGAAAAATTCAGCATGTCACAATAGTCTTATACATTAAACTTGTATGTTAAACAAAAAATTAATCTTTTACACAGACATTACCGTAAAACATTTTCAGCCAAAATCACCTTCAAAGTGAAGATCACCAAACAATAAAAGAAATAAAGTAAAACCGCAGGAAGCCATGAATATATTGAAAAAAGTATCTTGGTACTAGAAAATGTTTTTATTCATTTGCCATTGTGTTAATGCAGAAATGTATTCAAAGAAACAATAAAATAGTTGTGAACACTGATTAAAAGTATGAACACAAAAAATATGCAACAAATAAATTACTGTTTTTTATGTTTTTAAAGTTAACAAATCTAATTGATTTTTTTTACTTTATTATGAAATTAGGAAGATGATTATGAGAAAATATAATTCCTCTACTTCAATTCCATGTAAGTATTTGGCCCCAAATAGAAAAACAAAATTCATAAGTCATTGATAATTAACATATCTGATTGACTTTTGCTTTATTTTGGAATTAGGAGGAAATATCTTTACCTTTTTCTTCAACATCATGAGGGAAAAAAAAAAAGACAAATGTTTTTGCTTTATGTCAATGAGAATTAGGAAATAAATGCATATTGTGCAACAAGTCCAGAACAAAATTTTTCTCATCCCTAAAAACCACAAACTTTGCAGCTCATAAATCTGAGATTTTAAAATCTAAAATACAGAGAAAAACATTCACATAATCAAAACATCAAACATAAACAATGTTGTAAAGAAATAGAAAAGCAATTCTAAATCAACAAAGATTTTAATACAGAGTTTATGCATGTGTTATTAAATCGTTTACAATTTTCTTTTTCTACAAAAAGCTCTAATGATAAATAAAAGAAATTAAAACAGAAAACAGTAAAGCTACACACAATCAATAAAAAAACATAACCTGTAACCAAGAATTTTACAAAACATTATTTTTCTTTTTCCTCAAACCATTAGTTAAAAAAACCAGAAAATAAATCATTTTCAATTCCAGTTAAAAATCCCCTCCAAAATGAAACATAAGACATTTATAAAAAAGTCAAAGAAGATATTGTACTAAATACTATTTACGCAACCAATCTAGTACAGAATTTAAAGCATAAATATACCAAAAAAAAAAAAAAAAAAAAAAATCCAAACTTTTTCTCCAAATATAGCTCATAAATCTAAACACAATAACAATGCCATAACTACTCAAACAATGCAAAAAACAGAAAACACACTCGGAGATTAAGAAGGATTCATGTCAACACAGCAAGAAAAACACATCACCTTTCTCGGGCGGCCTACTGGCCTTCCACGCCCGCGACCACGTCCACGTCCAAAGACGCCAAAGCCGCGAGCTCGACCGCGGCCACGTCCACGGCCCCTAACGCGGCCAACAGCAACAGGAACTGCAACCAAGGCGCCAGACTCGCTAGCAATTCTCTTCGGCCGACCCCTGGGCCTCGGAGACCCAGTAGCGGGAGCACCACCGGCAGGCACAACCGCGGGGGCCGGAAGCAATGGAGTCGGAGCGGCGGCAGGATCAGAAGCAGCAGCGAACGTAACAGGAGTCGCCAATTGCTGATTCTTTGGCGGTCGGCCCGGGCCCCTCTTAGGCCCGCCAGAAGCCTCAATAGCCGCCACAGCAGCAGCCAGACCAGGAGCAGGCAAAGCCTTCGGTGGACGACCTGGCTTCCTCTTCGAATTCTTCGAGCCAGGAGGACGGCCTCTCCGACCCGGCGTAGCAACAGCCGAGCCCGGATTTGGCGTGCCCGCAGCCCCAGGCGAAGCCTCATTCTTCTTGGGACGGCCCGGCCTCTTCTTCAGCTCAGAGCCAGGCTGCACCGCAGGCTCATCTGCAAGCCCTAGCGCGGCCCACACAGGCTCAGCATTCTGCTGCTGCTGAGGCTGCTGAGGGACATTAACATTAACATTCCCAGCTGGCAGTGGCTGTGGCTGAGGCTGCGACTCAAGCTGAAGTTGTGGTTGGGGCTGGGCCTTGCGAGGGCGGCCCCTGGGCCTGGAAGAGCCAGAAGGAGAGGGAGAGGGATTAGGGTCGGTAGCGTTAGCAGATCTAGGAAGCTTATAGGATTTCTTGACCATTTGAAGCATGCCGTTGTTCTTGAGTCGGTTGAGGTGGTGAGTGAGCAAAGCGGAGTGAGTTGGTGGTAACTGATCCTTGTACACTTGCTCTATGTACTTCGCTATCGCTCTCTTGCTCGAACCCTCTTTCTCCTTCAGCGCCTCGATTGCCGTGTATATCATCTGCAAAACAACAATAACGATGACACAAAACCGTTAGAGTAACGCAGCGAGGGTTTTGCTTTCGGGAATTAGCGAAATTCAGCTGACCTCAGCGTACGGAGGGTGGCTGGGAGCGACTCCGGTTGCGGTGGTGGCCGGAGGCGGTGGAGAGTGGTTGTTAGGCTCTTGAAGGAAGGGCACGGTGGCCGGGATGGTAGGCATGGGGAGGGTGTTGGTGGCCGGACCTGCTGGTGGAGGGATCGAGGATGGGTCCATGGTAGAGAGAGAGATAGAGAGATAGAGAGAGAGAGAGAGAGAGAGAGAGAGAGAGAGAGGGGTAGATTCGAAAATTGGAGATGGGTGGGGTGGATTTACGGCAGAGAGAGAAAAATAAAAATAAAACAAAAAAGATAGAAAAAAATTGTAGAGAGAGAAAGGGAGAGGAAATGAGATTTTTATTACAGAGAGAGAGTGAGAGGTAGGTGGTTTTGTTGTAAAATGGAGTGTGTGTGGGGGTGGAAATTGGGAATTGGGATATAGGAAATGGGGAATGGGAACTCAAGAAGATGGAGAAGAAGGCTGAAGAAGAAACTAAGAAAAAGCAAATTAAGGAGCAAAATCAAGGGTTTTCTTATTCTAATTTTATTCCGATCTGTGTAATTTTGGACGGCTCTGATTGATTGCTGATGATTTATGATTCGGTTCGGGGACTCATCCCAGCCGTTGATTACAATCCCAAACGCTTATCTCTTTTCCCCCTCTTTGCTTAAGATTAGATACCTGACGTGTGCGAAATCTGTCTTTTTCCTCATCCCATCTCATCATATTTTTTCTCTCTTTTTTCTTTAATATTTTTTATTTTTCTTCCAAATTTCAATTATTTGCCTTCATCGATTGTTCTGTTCTCCGGATTTGCAGTCCGGGGTTTGCACTTTCGCCCCCTTCTTTTCAAATTTGGGGTTTTGTTTTTTTTCTCTCCTATGTTGTGTCCATGCATTTTCAACTTTCGGCATTAAATGGGTAGACACTTGTTTCTACTTAATTGCTTCCTGCATCTTACTGAGAAGAAGTGACTTCAAGCTCTTTTTTCTTAGTAGCATCATTACCTGAATGTTTTAGGGTTCAATGATTTAAATTTTTATTTAGTGGTTGTTGACCGTGAAAAATGATAACATTTGCGTTGAGAAAATACACAAATTGAAAAGAATGAAATAAAATCAGCCAATTTTTATTTAGGAAATTGATAATGTCATTTCCATTTTTGATAATATTATTTTTAGGATGATTTTCCGCATTAGATGTTCGTATTAATTATTTAATTTGTAAAAAATTTAATGTCATTATCAAAGTAATCGTGGAATTGTCAAAAAAAAAAAAGTAATTGTGGAATTATTATTTTCCTTTTATTTATTTAATATTTAAAAATGTATTAAAAGATATAAAACTCTCATTTCTAATACTTTTATTTTACTTTGTCTCGTAGATTTTTTAAAAAAACATAATTAATTGATCTAATGGTTAGCTTAATTAAGTGTGTGATTCAAATTCAATCTTGAGCATGCATTATGCAGTAATTCATTCGTCAACGATAAATGCTTAAATGAAACACTAATCCGCAACGAATTTATCATTTACCTACAAAGTTAAAAAATATTATGAGAAATCAAAATATATATATTTTAAAAGTCACATTTAAACCTAAATAAAATCCTTAAAAGAATTGCTAATTTAAATTTGTAAAATAAAAGTTTAAAAGTTTGATATAGGTAGATACTAGATACTACCGAATAACCTAATTAAAGTTAAACGTCTAAAATTTAGAGAATCATCATTGTTGATAGATAATTTTCATGCATGAAGCTGGCAATTGAAAAATTAAAATGCTTGAATAAAATAAAAATGTGATTAGTGTGATTCATTAGTGAGTAGTCCAAGGGGGTAACGTGACACAAGAAGCTGAACCTCACAATCCCTAATTCCCTATCACCTGAAATATTGAAAGTTTTTGGTTCGCCAAAATAAAAATGATTCAAATTTTGAGATCCCGCCACTTTGAAAAAACATAAGAGCGTTCAATATTTGTTCCCAATCAATGACTAGTAACTAGTAATACCGTTAGTGTGGTACTACAATTGGAATGGACCACACAAGGTAAACATGTTTTAATATCCGTTTTTGTTTTTTGAAATATGTTTTCGACTTTTTATTAAGGTGGACCTGGTTCATGGTGAATCAGGTGAAATATTCTCAAATGAGTAGTTGAAATTTTTTTTATATTTTATTTTTATTATTTATTGTAAAATCACAACCATTCATTTGAGAATATTTTAATTGATTCACCATAAATTTAGTCCATTATAGATTTCTCCTAGATTATTATTATGAAATAAGTTTTGAGTTTCCGATGCCATGATATCTTGTCACAAAAAAATGCCATGATATAAAAAATAAAAAAAAAAATTTAAATCGATATTTTGCAATCACCTTAATGCCTTGATATTAATTAGAACCATCAAAGTGAGTCGTAACTCGCGAGTGGACTCGGATTGCTCATAAATATGGACAAGTCAAGTCAGAAAAATCATTGTTTATTTAAAATAGATTAATTTCGCTTGGATCGTATAATTCGCGAATTAGACGGGTTTTGGTCGAGTGTACACAAGATTGACTCATGTAATTATTTTTTTCTTTTTTCCCTAATTTTAAATCGATAATGTTACATGTAGTAATATACACCTCCATACATCTTATTCACTAGTTTATTTTGGTACAGGTGTATATAGATGTATATAATGATATAATTAGATTAAAACTATTTTAATAAATAAAGTTTATTTTGGTACATAATTTTTTTTCTTTTTAATTAGTTTTTTAATTTTATATAATTTAATATGAATATATATTAATATGTGATAAATATTTTTTATTTTGTATGGACATGAAGTAAAAAAGAATAAAATTATATAGTAATTTTATTTTTTTAAGATAAACAAAATAAAAAAATAAGTTAAATAGGTTAGCTCGTTAATTCAGATAAGTCGAATCGAATTGATACTTTCTTGGCTCACTCAAGACGCACTGGCTCGAATCGGCTCCACACATTTTACAGATCTAATATTAACAGAATAAGATTTGTTAATTTGATAGTATTGTATAAAAGGAGTAAGGAATTAACTTTTAGATAGCTAATAACTAATTTAATGATTAAGGCTTATAATTGAATATTTAGAATTAAGAGTTCATAATTTTAGGTCTAGATCTAAAATAAATAAAATTATATTTAAAAATTAGTTAATGTTAGCTAAAAAAATTAGTTCACTAAGATAAATATTAGGTGTTTAAAGTGAGCTTAAAATTTAAATCTAAAAAAAAAATACATATGCATATATTCGCGGAAAATATGTCTTGTAAGAATTAGGATAATTTACTCAATTAAATGGAATAGAGGAAAAAATATTGTATTGTCCTAAATAAGATTTCATGATCAATTTGTTTTAAAATGTATTTATATAATTTAGGAAATAGTCCAATGGATTACAAAAACACATAATCCGTAGAAAGATTCAATGGATTTATAAAAATCAAAACGCACATAATTCGTAAAAAGGTTCTACGAATCATATATTTTATGGCAAATTGATCAAGAACTTTTTTTAAAAAATATGATATTTTTCTTTCAATTATTTTATTTGGGGAATTGTTCCATGATTATAAAAATAAGTCATCACATATAAAAATGTGTATTTGTCATCTCATAATTTTTTTTTATTATACTGTTATAAACAAATTTGATTATTTATCTATTGCAAGTTTAATTATTTCAATAGCTAATTATTTTGTTTGAAAATTATGTGAATGGTGAATCAATATATAAATGTATACAAATATGCAACATTCATTTGGTGGCTTAATTTTTAAATAGATAAAGCTTTTTTATTCTAACATGAGAATACGCGATAGAATGGGTTTATAGGAGATTTTTTAATGAATTAAAAGGAAATTGAAAATTATAAATACACACGCTAAGAGAAAGTTAAAAAAATACTTATCTTGTCTGTTAAAAAATCATTTTTATATAATGACGACGAGATATGTGCAAATTAATATTTTTGGTTAGAGTTTAGGGTTCAAACTCTTTTAGACATAAAAACTAAGTATAAATAAAATACAATAAAATACAATCATCTATGCTTAAAATGCTGCTGTAAGTGGCCGTCCGTACCACAAGTCGAGAATCGGGCCTGTCTAGATAGACGTTGTGGACGCTTAGGTTGAGGTTGGGAAGGTGAATGAGGCTGAGCTACATCATACTGAAGGTGCTGAGTGATGGGAATAGTGAGGCATCTGCAACGACGGAGAGTAATGGAGCTGCTGTGGAAGCGGAGAATAATAGAGCTGATATGGGGAGGTGAATAGTACTGGTACTAAGACGGATACTGCGACGAATAACTCGGACCAGCCTGATCGTATGAAAGATGTGAGTAGTGCTGGAACTGAGGGAAATGTTGTTGCATCTGGTATTCAGGTGGCATAGGAAATCGTATGCTCGGATGGGGCCTCCTCGGAGAATGGCATCAACACCTCGGGCGGTGCCATAACATGACTATTCCGCCTAGCATGTAGGATATGAATATACGAATATTACGCAATAAATATTAAAGATAATGTATAATAAAAATAAATAATAAAATTTTAAATATAATTAATATAATAAATCATATTCAACATTAAAAATAAAATAACATGTAAAATAAATCATATTCAGACACATATTAAAAAAATAAATAATAAGTCTTTAAATAACAAATAATAGGTTTTTAAAAAATAAATATTAACATATTCAACGTTAAAAAATATTTACAATTAACATAATTATTTAATACCTGACATACTACTAATGTCTTTAACCATTACTAACGATAACCACCTTATCAATAACTAAACTAAGAAATTAAACATAATATGTTCCAAATGACACATTACTAACCTCCAGCACGGTCACAATGTGCCACCTATCGTCGTTTTTCCAGTTGATGTCGCCAGAGCGCACTGCACTAGTAAAAATACCATCCTAACGCGATGCGATAGGAACGAAAATGCCAGACATAACAAATATGAAAATATAGGGATTTGGGAAAGAGAAAATGGAATCCAGATCAAAAAGGGACAAATTAGAAATATCATTTTCTAGTTTGGGACGAAACACATATATATATATATATATAATTTTTTGAACATATCTCATTGTCAGTGGGGACGAGATATATTAAAATTGCTTTTTTAACATCCTTTAGATTCAACGTCAACGATGCTCCAACCTTGTATTGTTGGTGAAGAACCTTATGAAACTGCGCAAAGAGTTAAATAAATTTTACGACGTTATAAAGAACTTCAAGACATTATAGCTATCATTGGGTTAGATGAAAGGGATTCGTTGTTCCTGACTTTGCTTCACCTTAATTGTTATTTAAACAAGTAAAGTTATGTCTTGATCCGAGTGGGAATAGCATTTCTCTTCTGCATATCCATGGAGTTTTGAAAAATCCAACCTTACGACGAGATAAATAACAAGGTGCAAAATTGTAATTTCCTTCCACCAAGTGCGTATTTATAATTTTTTAATTTATATAGGTAAAAAATCCTGGGTTTATAACTATGGAACTAATTTTGGATCTAATTAACATATGTTTTAAGAATGAGTAATGCTAGGTAATCAATAAAAAATTAGTTAACATCAGCCAATAATTTAAATTGGATGTTCTATTTATTTAGGTTTTGGATATTTTGTTTTTAAAAAATATTTATGGAGTTATATAAATATTTTATTTTTAGAGGTTCTTGTTTATATGTTATATGATGTTCTTGTAGAACATGATGCATGTATACATGCAACGGTTTAATGTTGTAGGTTTTGATTAATGACAATCAATGAAGGGTTTGAGGAACTATCATTGAAAGCAAAACAACGACAAGACAAAGAAGACGAAGTCCACAAAAGATTAGAAGAAGGGTTAGAACGATG
>JASCZI010152295.1:256-11603 GCA_036250425.1 Stylosanthes scabra | reverse complement strand
ACTGTGCCATTAATCATAGGATAGACAGGAAGCTCAAATGGCAAGAAACCAGTAGTTAAACCCTCATATAGTTGCTCCTGAATATATGGACCACACATTTGCCCTTGTTCATTCACATACATCCATCCACTCACAAAAGCAGGCTGCTGCACATAGCTATTTAAACTCTGGTCATGATGTGAAATATTTCCTACCGTAGAACATGCAGGAATATCACTACCGCCAACATTTTCTTGGCAGCTCATCTCCATTCCAGAACTATCCACTTTATCATCAATATTGTAGCAAGAGGGAATACCACCAGTGCTCTTGAACACAGAAGCATTCAAGCATGAAAGCTAATTCAATCTGAAAAGGAGGATTTTGAAAGTAAGATTGAAGCACGAGATAATTTTGTTATCGTATCTGAATGTTCTGTATTTTACATGTCACTTAGATCCATGCAACAGTCAGCACAACACACTACTTCAGTTTTAGTAAAGAAAGGTAATAATTCCTATTAGACAAGAGAGAGAGAGAGAGAGAGAGAAACACATAAGGAAAATTAAACTTTGCCTCACCAGGTAGAATCAACTACATAGTGAACAATGCCATTACGACATGAAATAGATAGATCACATTTATGGCTAAACAACATCTAAACCTAGGGTCTCCAGGTCTCCCTCAACCTCCAGCCATTAGACTACCCTCCGTCTAATCTGCTCTCCTTACTAGGGTTTGTACTTTGTAAAGACCTACTATGAGAAACATAGTGACTCTGAAAAACTATACCAAACTCTCCCTATTCTTTCCATGTACACTCCTTGAAGAAATGATGGAAAAACAATCAAAGAGAAGATTTCGGCACAATCCATCCCAAATTCACGGTCTCCAAATAGCCACTGAATCATGAGTTCAATTTCAATATCATATAAAGAATTGAAGTCCACAACCACATGAGTGAATATTCATTCCAGATAATTTTTCATGTGACAATGGCACTTGGCAATAGAAAAATCAGAACAGAGTATGCAAACTGAACCACTCAAAAAAAAGTCAAAAGATAGAAAGCAGAAAATCAGGGCTAACAACTACAGAAAATCCTTTACAAGCTACAACATCTTAAAAAGACTTGAATCCAAACGTCTTCTTCCTACTCATTCTTTCAAAAATAAAATTTCAACATGACAAACAAAAATAAACAAACAAAGAGCAACAAAATACATTGAGTGAACCGAATGTTACTGAATGCACCACATCCAATGCGATTGCAGGAAAATTTTTAAAATAAATATAATACGTTTTGCCCGATCATCAATAAAATGCGCTCACTGCAATATCCAGAAGCTAAAATGTGAAGAAATTTGAGACATGCAAAATGAATACCATATGCGGAAGAATCGGACAATCCAGGCAATCGACAATCAGAGTAATCGAAGACCTTCAGCATTGGAAAGGATCCAGCTCACTGCCAACAGAGAGTAACGACGGCGAACCACGACGGCGGCGGTGAACCAAGAACGGGGGAACGGAGATTAAGGAGTGGGAGGCTGGCTGGGAGCGTCGGAAGATACGGAACCGGCGGATGACGGTGTCGGGTTAGGGCTGGGGTCGACGGCGACGGGTGGCTCGGGCTTCGGAGGGCTGAGGCGGTGGCTTCCGTGTGTGTGTTTTGTCCGAAGTGAAAATCGTGAAAGCGAGTAGGTTTAGATTTTAGAATTTTAGATTAGAAAATTAATAAATATAATAATGATTATAAAAAAAAAAAATTGGACCGGGTAAGAAATTCGAGTCAACGGATGACCCTTTTCTACACTTAGCCCAAACAGAGCTTCAAAAACCGGTTGAGATGGGTTGGGTTGGATTGGTTAACAATATTTTGGGTTATATTGCATGGCTTTTTATTCTCATCTAAATGTTAGGACTTAGGATTTCTCACCAAAAACAAAAAAATATTAGGACTTGCAAACCATGACTTGTGGAAAAAAATCACTTCTAGGTCCAAAAATTAGAAAATCTCGACTTCTCATGGTTTTGGGAACCAAACTAAACTGACGGATTTGACCCGGTTAACAAGGAACTAACCATGGGCTTAGGTCCCAATGTATACCCCTAAAAAAGAATTAATCACCACATTTTTTTTACGATATCCTCTTATTCGTCGATAATTAATTTATCATGGATCTAAGATTTATTTAAAGATTTTTCGAAGGCTAATGTTGCTGCATACATAAAACGAAATTTAAACTCTGACGCTTGTGTAAATGAAATAGTGAACTAACTATTAAATAAATCTATGATGATTCCACCACATCCATCTTAGTTAAGGTGAAAAATAGCTTAAAATTGGTTAATTAATTAAGCTGGTCTAATTGTTTAGCAATTACCGGGTTTAAAATAATAAAACACAAAAACTATTTTTTTATTGAAAAAATCGTGGGAGCTAATATTAGGGAGATAATAGATAGCCAATATCATTTTTTCTTCTTTTCTCTTTTCCCTTTTTCCACCCACTATTTTCATAATTATACTCATTGATTCCCCATGAATTCTCTAACGTTAATTCTATAGCATTATTCTTTTTTATCAGTACGTATGGACGTCACACGATAAAGATTTTTTAAACATGTTAAACATTTTGAAAGGACCGCATAATAAAAACCTTACTTAACAATAAAAATGTAGTGTATTGATAAAATTGAATAAATAATAATAATAAATAAATTCAATTTTGATAAGTAATTAATTTTTAGTATAAAATTAGCATCAAAACCAAAGTAAATAACGATTTATAAAAATAAGGCCACACTTCTTAAAAATAACATTTTAAATTATGCGATGTGTGAAAATTTAACATATCTTTATGTAAATATTCACCTTCTGTTTACGTGGAATTTTATTTATATATATGGACATTTCGAAATTCGAAGAAGTATTTTGCCAACTTATTGCATGCCAGTGACCGAATGCTGAAAAAGGGGTTTTGGTGGATTGCCCATAATAATTTTGATAAGCCACAAATCAAAGTGTTGCGTGTTGAACATAAGGTACATACTATCATAAAAAATGTTACTATTTGTACACTTTAAAATGATAATTTTCTTCACATTCATACAAATTTAAGATAAAGAAAATAGACAAGAATAGACAAGTAAAAAAGTTGAGTAGAAATAACAATCATATAAAATGGTGAGAAGATAATTGTTTAGATAAATCATATTTACTTTTAAATATTCAAAATAATTATTGTTAAGATATTTTGAACTTAAATAATTAAATTGTTAAAATGTTTTAAATTTAAATAAATTGTTATGATATGTTTCATTAATTTAAAATTTTAGATATTATTATTATTAGAGATCTCTTTATTTATAAATAGCTATTTATTATTATGACATATTTTCTCATAAATCTATATGCACAAATTTTTTTTATGGTGTACTTTCTCCTTTTCCAACAACTATAAATCGTTATTGCAATTTTTTCTTTTTCTTTGATGTAGGTTCTTTTAGTTTGCGTATGGAATTAATGTCTATCCCCTAACTTATATTATATCAAAATATTGCAAAGTGGAGAAAAATGTCATCCTTCCAACAACACTTTGTCTCTAGCAAAAATAAATAAATAAATAAATTAAATAAAAAGGAAAGAAAAGATAGAAACGAAAAAGAGGGGAAAAAGCTATAATAATGTTTTTCCTTTTCATTTCGTATATGCTATTCCAACCATTATTGTGTCCTTTTCACCTTCCATCTATTTATTTATTCATTTGTTTATTGTTACCGTTTTATAGGATAGAAATTACACTTGATTATTCAACCGTCAATCTGCTACAAATGTCATTTTTTTTTTTGACTATTTGCCACAAATGTATGAGCTCATAGCTTATAATTTTAAATGTAACAATAGTATTTGGTCTGTGCATTGTTGAATTAATATTAATAATTAATTATTATGAATCACGCATTAGTTATTTAATATTACAATGAACTAACCCCTTAGTTATTTACTTATACTAATATACACAAACACCTCAAGACATATTCTGATATTCAATCTAAGCCGGCAAAAATATATATATCTATATAGAACAGCAAATTAAAATTAATAATTTTGATAGAATCATATAATAAAAGACAAGTTAAACATGTTTAGTAATATAAAATTGAAACGGTAGTACTATTTAATATTATATAGGGAGATAATATAAGTTACGGATGATAATTCATATAAATTTTGAATGATAACTTAATCATTAATATATGAGTTACGGATGATAATTCATATAAATTTTAGATGATAACTTAATTATTGGCTCCTAATGGGCTCCATAATATTAGTTCCCTAGCATTTAAATCCAACTAAATATTTCTAATCTATTCTCTAAAAAAATAAAAAATAAAACGTGCAGTCATTCGCTTCTCTTTTTTCATCCTCGTCTTTGTCTGCATGTTCTTCTTCTTCGTTGTTATTGTTCTTCTTCTTTGTTATCATCGTATGTGTCTGAATCGTCCTCATCCTCATCTTCGTCCTCGTCATCATTATTATCTTCTTTCTCCTCTTCTGTCATCATAGTCGTTATCGTCTTCGCCATCTTCTTTTCGGACAGGAAATTACATTTACTGTGAAATAAGAAATATAATAGCAAAATGAACCGAAATATATTTATCAGTACAAACATCAACGTCACATGAATATTGCAAAACAAAATCAAAATAAATAGATATATCTTACCGAAATATATTTATCAGCACAAATATCAACATCACATAAACATTGTAAAAGAGATTTCGAACCGTTATTTAAGTCCAAATCGAACCAAAATTTAATAAAACCTCAAAAACTAAATTTAAATTGTTAAAACCGAACCAAAATCTCTAATTTCAAATTGAACCAAACTCAATAAAATCTCACATGTTAAATTTCCTATTATACATATCAATATCAACAACATGAACATGAACAATACTAATTGATTAAAAAAAATTAAAATATGTATATTATTAAAAGGAATAAACAACAAAATTAAAAATCAAAGCAAGAAAGAAAAAAAAGAAGAACATGGCTACAAGAAGAAAATGTGATGACGATGAACATGAACATGACGAGATAACGACAACAACGATTTAGCATAATGCTTCAAGAAAACTACGATAGAAGCTCTAGATCCTTCGATTACGTTGGATAACACACGGTCTCTATTTCTATGATGTATATACTCTTCCAATTTGGAATTTTAGGGTTTCTATTTCTCTTTCTCTCTTTCGATTTATTTATAAAAAATAACAAATAAAATTAAAAAAATCAACTAACATTAACAAACAATAACTGTCTTAAGGGCAAAATCATAATTGTGTCTTTTTGAAAAAATTTCATATATTTCTGGCAGGTTTGAGAAAAAAAAATACGATTGTAGCAAAACTAATTTTCACCATATACGTTTGTGGCATAAAACATATTTTTCCCTAAATTCAATGTGTCACTTGTCATGAATAGAAGTAAAACAATTATCAACAAAAAATTGCTATTGTCAATATATAAAAACACAGCTTGTCAAACAATTAACCTTCTACTACTCTCTTATTATATAGTGAGGAATATAATTATAAAAAAATAAATTAGTGGCTATTAATACATTAGCAAGGGATAAAAGTACTTAATTATTAAATAAAAAAACCTAAAAAAATTACTCCTAAATTTTTAAATCACCGACAAAAATATTCATAAATTTTAAAAACAAAATGCACTTTTAAATTTTATTAAAATGTGATAAAAATATCCCAACATCAAAAAGCCTAAAAACCATTAATTGTGGAATATGATGTGGCAAATAAAGTGTTTTATGTGGCAAACGGAGTTTGCATATATGTCATTCCATTCAAATAACCATGTTCTAGTATCAGTTCACTCTAATTTTAGATCCAAGACTCTAATTCTCCCAAATTGAACAAATTAAAAAACTCTAAAATCAAACTCCAAAATTTAACAGCTGAATCAATATTTACCGAAATTCAAATTCTCAAATCTCAAAATAGTAGCATAGTTATTCCTCTTAGCTAAAGTAAAATACCCCAACCCAGCACAAATAACATCAACAAGAACCCTTCCTTAAAAAGAATCTTAACCACAAACACAAAATCTCCCTTATAATCTTCCTACCTTCAATAAACAAAGTTCTTCTTGACATTCCAAAGAAAGCAAGAGGAGCATCACTAATGATGATCTATGTCACCAAAATTGCAGGTACTATTACAACCAAAATTACAACCATTGAAAAGATTCAAAAATTGTGTCAAAAATCACTCAGGCGTAAATTATTGGCCACCCAAACGAAGAAGAAGAAAATAATGAAAATTAATCTTGGAGATTATATCAAGAGAGCATGAATTTAAAAAAAGTTCCGTGAAGATGTTAATAGGGTACCATAAATAATTAAGAAGATGCATGCTCATGTTTTTGTTTTGCTCAGAATGTGAGGAGAAACACGTACCAGGAAGATGATTTTAAGAATTTTGGAGTTTGATTTTAAGGTTTTCAATATGTCCAGTTTGGAAAATTTAATATCATATTTCTAAAATTGGGAGTGAATTGAGATTGAAATGGGGTTATTTGAATGAGATTTTTTTTTTTTCCGAAAGATTGGTTTTATTCTCGACCCAAATGGGAAGCAAAGTGACAAGTTTAGAGCCTTAAGTTAGATCCCTTCGATAATGCCATTAGGACTAACGAGGATTTAAGAGAACAATTCCAATATAACAAAACACCAAAAAACGCAAAAAGTACATAAAGTAAACATCCTAATTTCAATACCCTTCATAGCTACCCACAACTTCTACACATGGATCCTCTCCTTGAAATTCCTCTATTCAATGCTTAAACAAGCTCATAAGTCTTATATCAGAAGAGTGACAACACACACACAAGCAACCAAAAAAACTCTCATCAAAGCTTAGCACCATTAAAACCATCACCTAGGTAGAAGAAAATACTCATCATACACTACTCCACTCCAAAAGACACACCATCTCCAAAAAGGACTAATTTACTTGAATGCCACTATTTTGAAAACTATTTCTTAAAATGTCCCTCTTTTCAAACTATTTATTAAGATGCCACTCTTTTGCCAAGGTGTCAACTGGTCTTCCTTGTCACCAGTGATTAGGCGCTGATTAGAACTGATGTCAGTGTGTGTGTTTTTGCTTATTTAAAAATCATACAATAGGTGAAGTTTGAACCCATGACCTAGTGTATTGCAAACTTCACCTATACTTGAGGTCAAATTTTAAGTATTTATAATGTTTAGTGCATTGCAAGGTGAGTTTCAGGGGAATAGATGATTTCAAAAAGTAACCAACTCTAAAATTTGAAATCATCTACTCCCCTGAAACTCACCTTGCAATGCACTAAACATTATAAATACTTTTATGTTTAACTTTTTGGATATATTTTTACGTGCCTTCTCCTTTTTCTTTGCTGCTCTTCTTTTCAACTCAATAGCCTCATTAAACTCCTTTAAGCCAAACATGATATCTTCTTCATGATCAGAAACCCTCGGTACCATCTCAACTGTCAGAATTGACCGCCGCTCTCCCATATCTAAATTAGAACTCCTCTCGATTGAGATCGCTTCTTTCTCCTTCCCTTCTGAGTCATTACCATGAAACTCTTGTTTCACAACATCAACAATTTCTACTCCGGAAGAACATACAGATTCGTTTATCGCTAAAGTATCACACTGCTTCATAACACCATCCGACTCAACAACCTCTTTCGACATAAAGGTTTTGTTTTCGTCCCACTCTTTTTTCCCATAACTTCAAGTAACTATTCGATTCGAGCTCCCAATTCTATTAGGCTTATTATTCTTTATAAAATTCTACTTATTTAAAATCTGATATGAAAGCATTATTATGCTCTATGACACAAATACAATTACGTTTGGCATATAGGATACTCTGTTTTTTATATCAGACTTCATAATTAACTAATTTTAGATTTTTTGGCGTCGAAATATTTCTATCACGTTTTAATAAAATTTGATGATATATTTGTTATTTTTAAAATTTATGAAAATTTTTGTTGACGACTTATAAATTTGAGGATAATTTTAATGGTTAACCAAAAATAAAATTTTAGTGCATGCATTGCACGCCGAGAGGTAGGGACCCAACTGCAAGTCTGAAAGAGTCCACCTTGAAAATATTTTATGGCATTTGGTGTAGTACAAAACTACAAATACAAGCTCCTCAATTTCGTTATGTGATTCGGAACAAACTCAACAAAACCAGTACATCTGCATTGTGCAACCATACGTGTTCGGAAATAACGAATTCACCAAATGTACTAGGCAAAAGTGAAAAACCCAGTATTTGTTAAAGAGAAAGTTTAGGGAGTCTATAATTTTTTAATTAATAAATGGTCAATAGGCTTTTTTTTTTCTCTCCTTTTTTACTACCTATTATTTCCCTAATTACACTCATGGGCTCCCTATTAGTCCCCTAATATTGATTCCGTAACATTACTCTTTGTTAAAATTTTGATAAAATAATTAAAGATAAAAAATTTCAAATATATCGGCGCTTCAATAATTTTTAATTCTTCATTTTAATTTATTAAATATTAATTTTTTAAATTAAAATTGATGGTTAAAAATTATTAAAACACTCGTTATACATTTATACTTAAAACTTTTCCTAAAAAGTATTTTCGGTTATTCTTTTAATCACAAAAATATTTTTTTTGTCATTATCATTCAAATATTTTTAAATAGATTTTATCAATTTTAAAACTTTTATGGTTTTTATTTTAAGTTTACTCTCGTTTTCCCTGTTACGTTAATTACACAAAATTTGCTGTTTCCGAAACAGCATCATTTTGTCCATTTATATAATCTCCTTCAACGCTCATAATAATAATAAACGGATTAAAAAAAATAATAATTTTAATCTCATTTCCACTATCTCTTTTTCTTTTCCTCTTAAAATTGTATTTCCCTTACTTTGTTTTTTTTTTTTCCTTTCCAATTCTGCTTTTCCTCTCATGGCGCCGAGTAGAAGCAGAGATGTGCAGCTCACTTCGATCGCCGGCGACAGAGACGATGACGCCGACGACTTGGAGGAGGTGCGGCTACTGGACTCTTACGATTCGCGAGAAGACGGAATTGATGCCGGCGGAATGAAGCGGATTCAAGTGAGGGTCACCGGGATGACTTGCGCTGCATGCTCCACCTCCGTTGAATCCGCTCTATGCGCCGTCGACGGCGTAATTACTGCCTCCGTTGCACTGCTTCAGAACAAAGCCGATGTAGCTTTCAACCCAGCTCTGGTCAAGGTTAGTCTCTCTCTTGATTTTTGATGGGTTTAACATCGTTTGAAGTGGTTGAATAACTTTTTCCAATCAAATTGAGTTCATGATTAGTTCTTGATTGGATTGAATTGAACTGTGATCAAGTGAATGAAGTGATTGCATCTTGACTCGAGTGCTTCTTCTACTATTCTACTTTTCTATTTTCCAATCTATTTTTTTTTTAAAGCTTGATTTTTGGTTTTTGCTAGAGTCACTGATTGAAGGCTTCTATTTTGCTGCATTGTAAGGGCTGGATTCCTTTTTTTCTATGCTAGTTCTAGATGAATAAAAACTTTAGCCCCCTCCCTCCTTTTTTTTTTTTTCAGTGAATTTTATTTTGTTGTCATATTTCAGGAAGAAGACATAAAAAATGCAATTGAAGATGCTGGGTTTGAAGCAGAAATATTACCGGAAGCCAGCACAACTGGAAAGCCGCCACATGGAACACTTGTGGGACAATTCACAATTGGTGGTATGACTTGTGCAGCCTGTGTAAATTCTGTGGAAGGTATTTTGAGAGATCTTCCAGGGGTTAAGAGGGCTGTAGTGGCTTTAGCTACTTCGTTAGGGGAAGTTGAATATGATCCGAGTGTAATTGGTAAAGATGATATAGTCAATGCAATCGAAGATGCTGGTTTTGAAGGTTCATTTGTACAGAGCAGTGAACAGGATAAAGTAGTTTTCGAGGTGGTTGGTGTGTACAGTCTGGTTGACACTCAAGTTTTAGAAGGCATGCTTGGCAGTATCAAAGGAGTAAGGCAATTTCGTTTTGATCAGGTATCAGGTCAATTGGATGTTGTCTTTGATCCTGAAGTTCTCAGTCCTAGATACTTAGTCGACGGGATTGAAGGGGGAAGCAATGGAAAATTTAAATTACGTGTTAGGAACCCTTATACAAGGATGGCTTCTAAAGATGTTGAGGAAAGCTCAACTATGTTTCGGCTCTTCATCTCCAGCCTGCTTCTTAGTGTGAGTATTTTTAATTCTTCTTTTGACATTTTGTGTGTGTGCTTCAAATAGTTTCATTTCCAATGCGAATTCACATGTTAGATCATATAGCAGTGCTGCAGTGCTAATTGGGTGGCCACTCATTTTTAGTGCAAACAGTTCTCTCTTAAGGAAAAAAAAAACTTCACATAGAATTACTATGATTGAATCTGCTTTTGTATTCTTTGATACGGGATAATCATAATTTGGGGAAGGATGAGAGAAGCCAAACAGGAGAAATGGGTAGAAATCATCCAGCTTTGCAGTACTATTAGCACTTGCATTCATCCATAACCTTATCTTCTGTTTTTTGTTTATTTTCCTTTTTCTTTTTTATTTCAAAGAAAACAGGTCAGCTTATCTTTTCTTCTTGAAAATACATATATGGAGGAAAACCAAGATTTGATATTGTTTCTCAAATGAAAAATCTTCATTTTCTTAAAAAATTATGACTCTATCTACTATGTTAATATTCATTTTTGGTTTCTGCATGTCAGGTTCCTCTCTTCTTCATGAAGCTAGTATGTCCTCATATACCAATGATATATTCTTTATTACTCCGTAGATGCGGGCCTTTCCTTACGGTTGATTGGTTGAAGTGGGGATTGGTGAGTATCATTCAATTTGTGATTGGGAAGCGATTCTACATTGCCGCGGCCAGAGCTCTTAGAAATGGTTCTACAAACATGGATGTTCTAGTTGCTGTAGGAACTACCGCATCTTATGTTTATTCTGTTTGTGCTCTTCTATATGGAGCTCTTACCGGATTTAGGGCTCCGGTATACTTTGAAACAAGTGCCATGCTCATAACATTTGTATTGTTGGGAAAGTATTTGGAATGCCTTGCCAAGGGGAAGACATCAGACGCCATCAAGAAGTTGGTAGAACTTGCTCCTGCAACAGCTTTACTGATTATCAAAGATAAAGGTATATATCAACTTCATTGTACGTCCCCTGTTTTCTTAAATAAATGACATTAATCATCTTTGGATTTGATTATCTTTATGTTTGCGTTGAAAGCTCATGATGAAGGTTT
>JASCZI010152292.1:5139-17770 GCA_036250425.1 Stylosanthes scabra | reverse complement strand
GAAGACCAACCTAATCAGTGTCGGAAAAATTGGGCAACGCCAAATCCGCACAACAACGGACGATCCACACCCACCACGGCAGCAGCAACAGCGGCGGTAATGAACCCTTATCCCTGAAATTCAGCGACATTACAACATTGGCCAAACACATAACGCTCCAAAAATTAGGGTATACAACATAAACGGAAAAACTGAACCAACAAAAAAAACTAAACCGATTAAATTAAAGAGAAATTTACCACGAACACAATGGCGGAGACGGAAATGCGAATGGAAGTCTGAGGTGGGAGAAAACGATGCTGGAAGTGGTGGTGGCGGCGGTTTTTTGAGAGAGAGAGAGAGAGACCCGAGGCTTTCTGCAGAAATGGGGAAGAAGAAGGTCTTTCGCGTTTTTGTATTTTTTTTTATTTTTACCGACGGCCAGGCCGTCGGTAATAATATCACCGACGCCTGCGAAACGCGGCGTTTCATTAATCCAAAAAAGCGGAGCATATCGACGGCTAGGCCGTCGGTAATATTGACGAGCCAAATTCAAATTTTCCCGCCACTATAATATTACCGACGGCTAGCCGACGGCTAAGCCGTCGCTGTAATTACCGACGGCTTAGCCGTCGGTAAAAGCCACAACAACTCCATCTCTGACGACGGCGATGTCATCGACGGCTTAACCGTCGGTAATTACCGACGGCTGGGCCGTCGGTATTATTAGGCCGTCGTGGCGCCGTTTGGCGCGAAATGATTTTTATTATTACCGACGGTCTACCGACGGCTTAGCCGTCGGTACGCAGCGCCAATTTTCCCCAGGTTTAGCCATAAATTTACCGACGGCTCTATTACTTATACCGACGGCTAAGCCGTCGGTACACACCGTGCTCCTAAGCCGTCGGTAATAGCCGTCGGTACATGGCTGCAATGTAGTAGTGAATACATCTACATCACAATCTCCAAACTCCATGCCATCGTCTTCACATGTATCCTTTGCAACTTGCGTTTTCTCTTTCTCAAAAGATTCTGCTTGTTGGATTTCATCCTCATCTCTGTCACTTTGGCAGGCGTTTGTTTCATGACCTTCGTGAGGCGTGTGTATTTTTTGGATCCCTGTACATGTAGTCCAGGTGAGCAGGGACCAAATCCAGGAGGGAATGGACAACTGCTGCTTGAGTCCTCCCATAATCTATCTACTCCTATGTGTCCCCAACCGATTCGCATCCCTCCTTTGTCGCACCAGTTTCTTCATGTATCTGTTCTTTAATATTCCCTTCATCCTCATCACAAATAGTTATTTGCTGTGTTTGGAAGCAAATCTCCCTCTCTGCCTCTATTATTGCCGGCTACGGCGGCGGTACATGATCCACACTAGCCTTTTCTTTACTCAATTTAGAATCAATAAAATCATCAATTCCGTCCACTGGCACTTCTGGTGTGCTTGTATATTATAGACATCATTTCCAAATTCTCTTGCATAAACTTTAAACACTCTATCCTTCACTCTTAATGTCAGCCATTCTTGTATGGGCTCCCATTAATAGTTATCCACCAGAATTCTTGGAGCAGCAAACGAAAAGTATTCTTTTGTAACAAAGTCCTCCACCACAAACTTTCCCCATGCCTTGCTGATTCAAATGCATCTCTTTACCACAAGTGAATAGGAAACTCTGTAAATTCCACCCATACACAACGAGAATGGCTCCAAAACAATCCCAAGTGGTTTCTTACCTCATCAAATAGGGACAAAATGAGTTGGTCTTCTAGTGCAGATTCCTTTATCTCGTTTGAATCAAAAGTGAGTAAGCACTTATAGGAACCAATATCCCTACACAATAGTTTGCCACTCCCTTTCCACTCATTTTTTATTCTCGTCAGAACCTCAGGCAGATCAATTGGCTTAATGCTTGACCCAATGATACTTTGTCGAAGAACATGTTGTTAACCTTCTGACTCCTCTATAATTACATATTTTCTCTTTTCACTTGCAACCTTGCTAATTACCATACTTCCCTCACACATGTTCTTATTATTCTCACATTTAACCATACGTTGATCCGTTGAGTTCTCAATCTCAAGAACATCATCATGCCTAGCCTTTTCTACCCCATTCTTTTCACCTAAGAGTGCACTCTTGAATGATCTTCTCCAAAGTGCTTCTCATCACCGCTATTTTGGTAATTCTCCATAATTTGTTCTGTATTTTGTTTAGAATCATCAAGTCTTTCATCTCTAGAACATTTCCCATACTTCGCTTTGGAGACTGAAATTCTTCTATCATCAAGACATCTGCCGTTCAAGCTCTGAATAGCTCGATAAGCATGCTTTTTAACTCAAATCTTACAAAAGGAAAGCAATTAGGGTTGTTCATCCTGAATTTTCTGGAAATATAGACATCCACCACCTACCCTACATCACTAAATACTTCCCACAGCCATTGTATATTCACCCTGCGAGATAGATAATCCACAAATACAGAAAATGATTTATTTTCAACCCTTTTAAAGTTTTCAAAGATTACCCTGTTTCGTTCAAAATTTCCCATGAAGTCAATGAACCAGAAGCTATCAGAAGAAAATAACTGCACGAAAGAAAAGAACCAGTAGTGGCAGAGTCACAAGAAATCAAAGGCACAGCAAATCAAGGGAAGCACAACACAAACATAGGGTACAGCAGATTGAGATCATAGAACCAAAACGAGAAACACAATCACTGTGGTGGTTGTCGTGGCTCCAGGGAAGGGTCGGCTTCTCCAAAGATGGCAGAAAGGTGTAGGAACTATTGAAACATGGCGAAGGAGAGGGCATGAACGGTGGTTGAAAGCTGCGGATTGGAATGCAGGTGGCGTCAGATCGTTGAAGGAGGGACAAATCGAAGATCCGAGCAGAAGCAGATTGCGATGAGGCGGCTGGATGGACGACGATGAAACCGGAGTGTGGAGCAGCACTGTGACGGGAGTCTCAAGACTGAAGGATACATCAGAACTCACTCCAGCGTTGGCGGCAACGTGGAGGGCGGCGGGCTGTTGCAGCTTCGTGAGGGAACGACGGATCCAAGTCCCCATTCTCTCACTCTCTTTCTACCCTAAATTCTAACAGAGCAGCGCAAGGTGATTCAATTACGTGTTAAAAATGATGTGTATGAAAATATACGATGGTACATATAATATTATCATATTTTATAATAGGATAAATTTAGGTGTATATATATCTATGTATTTATTTATGTATTTTACACATAATAGATTCATGTATTAAGTATATAAATAGTAAAGTCTAGTACAAAAATAGTAAAATTTAACACATAAAATTTGAATTACAACAAAAGAAAAAATAAAAATTATTTTATTAAGACGAATGAATAGATACATATAGCAGCTAATTCTTAATGCAGCTCTAGCTAACTCATAGAACCTCGTAGTCCGTGCGATCACATCTTTGCCATCTCCATCGACGGACCCTATTCATGCATGCTTTTTGTGACGTCAAGATCCCCATTCCCACCACACAATACTCCATAGGTGAATACAACATCGCAGTCAAATCATTCCTTTCATCCATCTACCCTTTGACACGTGTCCCGAACTCAATTACCACAATACCCCTCTCCGTCAAATCATGGTACTTCCAATCCTAATATGGTACAGGTTTGGTTCATTTCACCTCTAACGTGTTTTCTGAGGGATTGCCATCAAGGTTAAGTTGCCGAGGTCGTTTTGGTCATTGTCACTGCTCTTCTGTAACCTTGACTTGTATGTATAAGTCTCACTCACCCCACAAAGACCAAAACGCATTTTTTTTTTAAGATATATACATATTTCTTTCAACGTATTTAATTTTTATTGTAAGAATAATTCTAGTTATTTATTTTAAATTTACAATTTAATTATTAGATTAATGTTAAATTTCGTATTTTAAGTAACAAAAAATATTTAATTAAATTGTTTTGTTGATTTCTATAGTTTCATCAATTTTTTAGTTAAATTCCTATATTTTTTTCTTTATAATTAAATTATATAAGATATTAAAATTTTTAATTAGGTCTCTACCATAATAAAATTAAATGTAACATAATATTCTACTAGCAAAAAGAATATTGTTCATTGTTGAAGATGGCTTGTGTAGCAGAATATTTTGATCACGATAAGGACTCAATTGAAAGGAAAAAAAAAAGGTTCAATTATCAAATTTTTAATTAGGTTCTATACATATTTTACTTTCAATTGAGTTCGTATACTATTTTCAAATTTGTAAATAGGTCCATATTAACAATAAATGTTAAAAGAAAATATTTATAAAATATTAATTTTCTATTATTCTCATACCTTGCACTTTACGTAAGATTTATACTCATCTAAATATACTTTTCATTTACTTTTTTCATTAATATTCTTTGAAAATATTATCAGCTTGAATAAATCAAAGTCGTATATCTTTAAAAAGATTAAAGAAGAAAAATAATGTTTATTTTATCATTTTAAAATAGAGAAAAATATCATATTTAGCTAGTTAGTCATTAGTTTTTGTAATATCTTCAATTTAGAGATGAAATCTTTCGTTAATTCTAATGTTTTCGTCATGACAGGGACCTAATTACAAAGTTTAAAATAATATAAGAATCCAATTGAAAGGGAAAAAATATAGGGACCTAATAAAAAATTTCATGAAATTATAGGAACTTATGGGCTAATTTAGCCAAAAAAAATATCGAGACCTAATCTAAAATTTGATAAAATTATAGAAATCAACATAGTAATTAAACCAAAATATTTTGATATTTATAATTAACTATTTGTAGGTAAAAAAAGAGATTTATTTTAAAAAAAGTTAAAGGCAAGTTAGTTTTAAGCTTCATTGACTATTTGACTTATTAGAATTAAAGAAACAAAATCAATGTTAAACTATAATATGAGAATTTTATTGACAAATATTCTAATTTCTAGCGATACTCATTAAAAATGTACCATTAAAGGATAAATTTTTAATATTTAAAGGCATGTTGAATAGCAAATTTTGTTCTCAATAATAGTTGCTTTTGAAATGTCCATTAGATATGTACAAAAAATTCTGATTCTTTTACTGTGAATTAGTTATTTCAATTTTGTTAGTAGTATTGGGTGCATTGGAGAGACACGTGAGTGGGGAGGGGGGGAATGGGATTAAGGAGATGACCAAGTGTTAGGTCACGTGACGTGATGGTTCTTACTGGTGACGGAAACTTGAGCCTGCAACCCTTTTCACGATTACTGTTAGATTAGATCTCTAAGATGCGTTCGTACCTTGTTATTATGATCCATTGATAGTTCTCAATCATCCGAATCATTTTCTTATCATTGAAAATTATTTTTAATTTTTTTTTTAAAAAATTTAGTTTTACTTCTTTTTAATTATTCAGGCTTTAGAGTTCGATCATCTCGTGTGATTCTGGATGTCCACGTACAAGATACCATGATACATGTGACAAAATCAATTATGCTGAGAAATCTACAATTATGTGACCATAAGTTAATTACTAGTAATTGAAGACTTAATTTTGAATTGAGAAATTATATAGTAAAGATATTATTTAATTTTAGACCAATTAAAATTTAAAGAATGAAATAAAATTGTGCGTGAAACAATTTAAGAAACTAAATTATTTTTCTTTGTTAAATTTACTACTTATTTGAAGCTTGAAGAGTGACTTCCTAAGACATGGTTTACTTGGAGACTTGGAGCTTAAATTATACTTGGTTACAGCTCGCGCGATGTGGGGTTCATAGATTCCAATAATTATTGTATCTAATCTTAACAATATTCTTTTAAATGATCATTGTATTATATATATATTATATATTCTTATTTGTTACCTTTAAACTTACTTTTTAAAATCTTAATATTAATTTCTTTAGCTTTATTTGCTGTTGCTTATATGAACTCTAATGATTTGAGAGTTTAATTTGGTGAAAAAACTTCAACCATCTAACTATCCTATCTAAATTTTTAACATATCATATTAAAATTTTTCCCTAATAAAACAGAAAATTATATCTTTGTATGTGTTTATTTTAAATAAAATCAGGATTAAATTATATGCTACTACTCTATCCATTATCACTCTTGGTCAAAGCTTCAATGAGAAAATCCTATCATTTTTACCAACAATCCAATGCTGTCAAAAAAGCTAAACATGATTAAAATTACATAATAAGTAATTTTAATTTATATTTATTTTGACCAATATTTTTATTTTTAGTTAACCGTTCAATACTTTTAATCTAGTGATTTAATACTAGAAAGCATAGACACGACATGCGATAGAGGCATATTACAAGAGCATTGTGTTATATCTAAAATAATGGATATGAATGCATAGACTCGTCAAAGTGATGTGTCCGTATTTTTAGGTTTAACACTATAAGCCAACAATTTTAAATGTTGTTGGCTAATTACTAAAAAAAAAAAAAATTTTACCTGCTTGTTTAGGTATACACTACTTAGTTAAACATTATTAACAACACCACACTAGTTGTAAAAAAGTCATATGTATATATTGACAGTAATAAAAATAAATTACTGTATATAAAATATAAACATAGTCAAAACACTTTATAGTATAACGTTTAGAATTCTTATCCATGAACTTGTCATCAGCCTCCTGCTTTAGGTGGTGGTGTGCATAGTAGTTAGAATCTCGATTAAATTTTTAAATTTTTAAAATTTTTTAATATTATAATTTTTATTGAGCTAACCGATTTTATAAAATTTATACTAAATCAGACGATTTAACGATTTAAATCTTATTATAATTTTACGTTTTTAATTTAAGTCATCTATTATCCCACCGTGCACGCCACATTCGCCATCCATGAATGGAGGTGGAGACTGGAGAGGGATATCGGGTGCACGCTGGAGGTAGCAAATTTTACATGAATCCTCATAATATAATCATAATAGTCAATCTTTTAAATTAGATTTTTTTTAATAAAAAGAAAATGATTGAACAATAGTGTTACTAATATCCCTTTTGAGTGAAAGCTCATCGTATGGGAATTGATGAATGCACGCCAGTTATATTATACTATGCTCACTATATTAGTCAAACCCGTCATTTTACTTATTTGGATCTCATATTATCATTGCTATTATTCATCACATATTATTTCAGATGATGTGACTAAATGGATAATATGCACATAGTGAATGATGATTGATGATTGATGACTGATGAGTGATTGTTATCGAGAATTATTAATCGAGAAGAAGAAACAGCAGCTCGTGTCCCAATACTTAATTTTATTTAATATATATAATTCCATGCATATTTTCATATATTATTATTATTATTATTATTATTATTATTATTATTATTAAAATTAAAATCTGAATATATATAATTAACCAGTAGCAACTAGCAAGCCAATTTGGTTGAAACATACATTTTGTTAAATCTTAACAATATTCTTTTAAATGATCATTGTATTATATATATATATATATATTATATATTCTTATTTGTTACCTTTAAACTTACTTTTTAAAATCTTAATATTAATTTCTTTAGCTTTATTTGCTGTTGCTTATATGAACTCTAATGATTTGAGAGTTTAATTTGGTGAAAAAACTTCAACCATCTAACTATCCTATCTAAATTTTTAACATATCATATTAAAATTTTTCCCTAATAAAACAGAAAATTATATCTTTGTATGTGTTTATTTTAAATAAAATCAGGATTAAATTATATGCTACTACTCTATCCATTATCACTCTTGGTCAAAGCTTCAATGATAAAATCCTATCATTTTTACCAACAATCCAATGCTGTCAAAAAAGCTAAACATGATTAAAATTACATAATAAGTAATTTTAATTTATATTTATGTTGACCAATATTTTTATTTTTAGTTAACCGTTCAATACTTTCATATATTATTATTATTATTATTATTATTATTATTATTATTATTGTTTTGTTCATGCGCAGGAGTGTGATGAGAGAAGGGAAGGGAGTAGTGGGGGGACCTTTTAAATATTAAGGAGTTGTTAGCATCAATGTTAATATAGTGCATTTGTGCCCAGTACAAAACTGTGGCCACCATCAACAAAATGCATAATGTCCCTTTGTTCATCAGTCTCACACACCACAGATTCCAATTGTAAATCAAATTTCTCTGTTCATATTTTAACTTTTACCATAATTTATTATAATATAACCTGTCAAAATCAAATTACCTTTTCTCTTCTGAAAAATTTTTCTTAGCATTATCCTAGAATATATATGTATATTCATTGAATTAACATCCATTATCTCAGTCTCCCAAAGTAAATACTCAATTTTTGGTCATTTAAATTTTATGAGTGATTTAATTTGATTTTTTAAAGTTTAATTTGTTTGAAATCGTTTTCAAATGTAATTATTATATCTCAATTTGTTTTTGTTAAAAAAAAACAACTACTAAAATCAATGGCGGTTAAAAAAAAAAACTACTAAAATCGGTTAATCAGTGCCTATTTAATATAAAATATACATTAAATATATATTAAATAACATATATTTAGCTGCAAATCCGATATACAGTGGCGGTTTTATTCAATCGCCGCTAAATAGACACTGTCGATAAGCTGTCAAACTAGCGATTTTAACCCATTTAGCTATCAGATTAAAAACATTAGTTTGTATATAGTTTATGATTCTCTAACTCCATTCATTTATGATTAGTCTGATGGGTTAAACGGGTTGACCAATTTAATTAATTATTTATTTTTTAAACGAAATTAAACAAAACATTCAACTTTTAACAAAAAATATTTTGGACAAAATAAAACAAATTTTTTAGTTGGTAAATCGAGTTTTCGAAACTAATAAGAAAATATAGGAAAAAATGGGTCAACCCATTTAGCCCGGGGCTAGTTGTTTAACACGCCATTTTTTCTGGGTTAATCAAGCTAAGCTCATTAAGCACGACGTTTAAACAGTCCGAATTTTGGAGACAAAAGCCCACCTGTTTAGACGAATAAACGAGTTGGCCCGACAGATATAACCATTTTGATGGCCCTAACTGCCGGCAGTTTCTGCGACATTTTTCCACATTTAGCGGCAATTTTAAAGAAATTGACGCGAAATAAAAATGTTGGAGAAATATGGTGGTAGTTGAAGTAGGAAATGCCACGAAAAGGAAAAGTTTAGTGGCAATTGAAGTACGAACTGTCACGAAATAGATATATGGTAGGAATATAGCGGTAGTTAAGGTCGGAACCGCCATAAAATTTATTTTTGTTCATTCAACATATTGTTAACTTGGATACCAATTTTCACATTATATATTTTATAACATTTTAAATTTTTTGTGGTAAAAAGTCATAAAAATTATATTTTTTCAATTTTTTGTGCAATTTTACCAAATAAAAGTTGTTACAAAAATAAGTTATCTTAAAATATATTAAACAAATATAGGCTAATAAAAAAATTATAATAAAAGAAAATTTAAATGATAAAACTAATATTTCACGTCACTAAAATCTAATTAATTAAAAAATGATGACTTTAATTTTTACGATTATCAAAATATTTTGTATCAATGATAGATAAAATATAAATCATAATTTCATAAGACCAGTTAACAAAAATATGAATAATTTAATTTAAATCATTCAAATTAATAACTGATTATTTGAAAGAGCATTTTAGTAAACTCAATTCGATGTTGTAATCGGTTTGATTCCCATGTTAGGCACGCCCATTATACGTCTTTTTGTTGAATTGAAGTTATAGACAATGTTTAATTGTAAATTATGTTTAAATTATTGTATAATCAAAGTTTTGTATACAGTTGGAGAATTTGTAGGGTGTAGCTAAGGTTGTCGAATTCATGAGTTTAAATAAATTCGGGGAGCACAATACAACCAATAAAAAGGGGAAATGACTATTAAAAGAAAAACTTCCTATTACCAACAAATTCATCCATTGCAAAATTTGAGAAAAAGTTTACTCTATTATCGACGGATAAAATTCGTAGCTATACTCTTTTATAATCAATTACTATATATATTTTGAGGATGATTGTTTAATGATTGATTTTTTTATATTTATGCATCATAAATATTAATGTTCTTACTGTACTTTGGAAAAATTGATGGTCTAAACTCATACTTTATTTCTTAATAAAAAAATTGGTTCATTTATCTAATTTGATCCGATAGAAATGTTCTTCTTAAAAAGCAATGTCTCCTAAGTATATTATACATACCCGATGTTAGTTGTTGGATCATATATACAATTGTTCGGTAGGTACCTGAGAATCCGAACTAGTGAGTTACAGGGATACTCGTGAGTGCTTGTGACTGAACCAGGCTGAGGGTGTCTAAGCTACTTGGCTACCGAGCTACTTGGAACCAGAAGTATTTCTGTGGCTGGACTACCGATGAAGTGGTCCAAGGTAGAGGCTACTTAGGTCCTGAGATACTGAGTTATTGTGCTACTGGTGAAGTGGTCAAAGGTAGGGGGCTACTTCGTGTAGGCAACTAACTTTAAATAGTAGTAGATTACTTTCATAGTAACCTTTAATGCTTAGATTACTTTGTTGAGTAACCTTTAACATTTTAGATTACTTTTGAGTAGTAACCTTTGATGTTCTTTGCTAAAATGTTTAGCATTCCCGGGTTTAATGCTTTTGATATTTTGGCTTTTAAGCATACCGTGTAAAGCATACTGTGGGGCTGATGTACCGACTTTGTAACCTATGCGTTAGCACATTAGCGTAAGTGTTTTGATGCCTTTTGCATAGCGCTACATTTTACCGTCTATATCGGTTTTCAATGCATCTGCAGTGGGCTAGTTTGCTGTTTTCCGGCTAACTGAGATAGTGGAGTATCCGATTTAAACCGGGATCTCCGGAACCAAGTAACCAAGTTACTCAAGACCTCGGAAAGTTTTTGAATAACCTTTTTTTGAAAATCGCGAGGGAGCCATGTAACTCAGGATCTTGGTATCCAGTTAACGAGTATCTCGTGGTTTCGTGATAACCCAGTAACCCCAGAGCTTGTTAACATTTAATGTACTGAAAACTTAGATATCACAAGAATTCAAATGGTAATTTGAACATTATTCATTCATAGATATTTTCGAGTACAATAAACTGGGCATCATTAAAAACCTTTTTGAAGGAAAAGAATGTCTTTTATTACCATAGAAAAAACATTTAACAAACAGTTAAATCATAAAGAGAACTACTAGTACCTTCTTAGGTGCGTAACATTCCAGGTTCTTGGTACCTTGACTTTGGCAAGAGTTTCCACCTTATACGCCCCTTTTCTGAGGTCTTCATTTATACGGAAGGCATCTTTTCAATTAGCACTAAGCTTCCCCTCGTGGGCTGACGAGGTACCAGTGTTCGCCTTCTGGGGTACTAGGTACTGAAGAATGGGTACCGAGGTACGGCTCTTCTAATGATGAGGGAGATTAAGAGTGGGTTACCACTTTCGTATCCTTATGCTTCATATATTCCAAAGCGATTATTCGAAGGCATCAATGTGGTTCTCAACATCCGTGGAACCATCGTACCCCATATCCATAGGTTTTGTGTGTTAGACTATATGCATAAATACTCAAGAGGGGGTTGAATTGAGTATATAAAAAACAACTAAAAATATTCGCGGAATTATAAATTGCTTTGAATATAAAAGACTCAAATGCTCGTACTAGTATTTTTCTAAGGGCTTAAGTCAATTCTTAAGTACTTACGAGGAGCTTTTACTTTCCAAGACACTTGTTAAAAGATAAATAACAATAAAATAAAAGAGTAGAGTTTAGAAGGCGATACGATACATAGTGGTTCGGCGAAATCCTTGCCTACGTCCACTCTTTCTCAATTCTCATTTGAGAAGTTCCACCACCAAGCTTCAAGGTGCTTGATAAACCGTTACAACAAAGAGCTCTTGACCACAACACCTCACGGTATCACTACAATAACCCACTCCACTCGAAGCAATTCCAACTCCAAGAATTTTCCTTGAGTGCTT
Source organism: Stylosanthes scabra (assembly GCA_036250425.1). NCBI lineage: Eukaryota > Viridiplantae > Streptophyta > Magnoliopsida > Fabales > Fabaceae > Stylosanthes > Stylosanthes scabra. The sequence goes on along the minus strand of JASCZI010152292.1, from coordinate 5,786 downwards.
ATCATTTCCCTTACCGACTATAGTGTATTTCAAGACTCACAAGAATATAATGATTAGAAAATATGGTAGCTCTCAAGAAGAGTAGAAGAATTACAGATGAAGCTCTATGAACCAACAATGTTTATCTCTCAAAAGTGTATAAAACACTATAGAAAATCAAGTATATGATTAGAAAAGATTAGAATGATCAAGTGTATCAAAACAGGTCTGAAAAACCCCTATTTATAGTAGTTAAGATTAAATAGGACGTTGCCAATTAATAAGAAAGAAAAGATTTTGTTGAAAACTAACCGTTTTTGAAATTAAAACACGTGGGTATCAATACTCATACTCATGTGACCGTTGAGCCAAAAAATTGAGTTTTTGGCTCTGGGTATCAATACTCACGGCGTTACTTCCTGAGTACCTCTACTCCAGGGTGGGTATTCGGCACCCATAGTACAAAAAGGGTCAAAAACATTTTATTCTTTAAGAAAAAGGTTCTAAACATGTTTTAAACATCTCCTAAGGCTTAGAAGCTTTGAAAACAAGTTCCTAAACATGTTTGGCTAGCATATGTAATATGATTTTTGTTTATAAACAAAAACTTTTGAAAAACACTTTATAAAATTTTTTCTCAAAACATTTCTCAAGTGTGTGTGAGAGAG
>JASCZI010152291.1:0-12246 GCA_036250425.1 Stylosanthes scabra | reverse complement strand
TCTATTTATAGATGCTCAAAGGTTTTGGAACGTTGGTTGTGAATGGTATAGGTTGAAGCCAAAAAGTCAAACTAGCCGTTATGAGAATTTCGAATTTTTTACTATCAAATGTTACTGTATTTTCGCGATGAAAAATAAATGTCAACTATAGACATATATATACCAATCTGAAGCTCTGGATGTTAGCTTTCTAAAGAAAGAAGAATTGCATCGTTTGGACTTCTGTAGCTCGAGTTATCATCACTTTAGTGCACAAAGATCAAGATTGACAGCATGCACTAAGCCTTAAAACAACTTAGTTATAAAACAAGTTATAAAACTTTTACGGCTATTGATTTCATAAAATATTTTCTTTAAAAAAACATTTTATAGTGTGTGTGTGAGATAGATAATTTAATTTGGTTCTTGACAAGAGTTTACCTAAGTCCTAAGACTCTAAAACGTCTTCAACCTTGCGGACTTTGTGTTCCTGTCGTAGTTGTTGTTTTGCTTTCAAGTGGATCCTCAAATCTTTCGATGGTTGTCATCAATTCCATAATGGTTGTTATTCATCAAAACCTAATCATAAAAACCTTGCATGCATATTATAACATGGTTTACAATTTTAAGCTAATTGCATAAAAGGAAACTGAATTTTTCCTTAAAACAAAAAAGTGTCAAAATTAGTCGATTTTTTTTTTTTTTTGGTGACTGAAGAAACAAAGAAGAAAACTACAGGTCACGATCCTGTTGAATTACAAAATTAAGATCATATGAAGGTTCAGACCATTCCCTATAAGGAAGTTGGGAAGTAGCCGCATGTCTAGCCAAAAAATCCACCAACCATATCATGAGCAATTGAGAGCAGCCCCAAAATTTACTTTTTGGGATGATGTCGACAGTAATTGAGCGACCTAGAAAACCGCTGACTTCTTTTTCTGTTTGAGGAGTGGGCATTTCTAAGATAGCTCGGATCTTAAACATAATTCTCCCAATAGCACATATAATGACGAGGACACCCATATTTTTCTTTTTTTTCAAAAGATATTAGAAAAACTGTCCTTACGACATTCCTATCGGACTCGATCGCAATCACTGAAAAGTTTGTGTTTTGTGTTAGTCACGTAGCACGGATACTCAAGAGAGGGTGAATTGAGTATCTAAACAACAATCAATATTTTTTGCGGAAACGTAAATTGCTTTGAATTTAAACAACTCAAATGCTTGTACTAGTATTTTTCCAAGGACTTAAGCCAATTCTTAAGTACTTACAAGGAGCTTGTACTTTCCAAAATACTTGTATAAATATAAATAACAAAATCGTAAAAGATGAGAGATAGAAATACGATACACAAGATTTATAGTGGTTCGGCGAAACTCTTGCCTACGTCCACTCTTTCTCAATCGCAATTGAGAAGTTCCACTATCACACCAAGCTTCAAGGTGCTTGACAAACCTTTACAACACGAGCACTTGATTTACACCTCACGGTATCACAAGACTTTCACCAAGCTATTAAGCCACTCCACTCGAAGTATTCCCAACTTCAAGATTTTCCTTGAGTGCTTAATAAGACAATAACCCACTCCACTCGAAGCAATCCCAACTTCAAGATTTTCCTTGAGTGTTTATTGTACTCTTGGAATCCTTATCGACTATAGTGTAACAACAAGCCTCACCCTTGGAGAATCACACTCCAAGTCACTCAAACAAAGAGAAGTAGAAATAGTAGAAGAATGATTACAACTCTCAAATAGAGTGGGTGATTACAATTAAAGCTCTATGGACCAAACTTTGGTTATCTCTCAAATATGTGCATAAAACACTTTGAAATTGATATAGAATGAAAGTATAATAGCAAAAAGCTTTGGAATTGATCAAGTGTATGAAATGAGGCTTCAAACCATCTATTTATAAGCATCCCAAGCAATTTAGCCATTATGAATAGTAATTCACTGTTCACTAGCCGTGGGAACAGTAATTTACTGTTCACTAGCCGTGGGAATAGTAATTTACTATTTACTGGCCGTAAAAACGTATTTTTACTTTTTACTAGCCATAAAAATGTATTTTTACTGTTCAAAAAAGACATATATATATCAATCTGAAGCTCTGGACGTTAGCTTTCTAACGCAATAAGAACTATATCGTTTAGAGTTCTGTAGTTCAAGTTATTATCACTTTAGTGCACAAAGGTCAAGATTGACAGCATGCACCAAACTTTAAAACAGCTAACAAGTTATAAAACTTTTACGGCTATAGTTTTCGTAAAACCTTTTCTTTAAAAACATTTTCTTGTGTGTGTGTGAGAGAGATAATAAACTTTGGTTCTTGACAAGAAGTTTACCTAAATCCTAAGATACTAAACCATCTTCAAAGCTTGCGGACTCGTCTTCTTGTCTTGTTGCTTGCTTCCAACGCTTATCCTCAACTTCAATGTTTGTCATTCATCAAAACCTAATCAAATGAACTTATGCATATTGTAACATGGTTAACATTTTGAACCATTTTCTTTTAGTTGCATCAACGTTCAACTTGACATGACCTCTTCCTTCAGGGGGAATTTCGTTATCTGAAAATTGGATAAAGTTGTCAGCAACAATGTGATTAACGGGGATCCATGCCAAGAAGCTTGAAAATCATATGAGGATGGATGGGCAGAATTTGGATGCAGGCTTCCTTTTTCAATATATTCAGAGCCACATTGACGATGATGAGGGATTAAGAATGACCCATTTGTACCAAATTCTGGTCCATCAAAGTTTGCAAGATTTGTTTGAATTATTAGCAGAGCGCTGAATCAAAGTTACGTGCATGGACTAGGGCAAAAGCTCGACATCCTTTATCTTGGAAACTAAGTCTCGGTGTTCCATTACAGACGACAACTCACAGTGGACTAGAGTGAAAGCATCCAAACTATCAGTTTCACAGATTACCTGACGGAAGCCTCTATCCCAAGCAAGGATGAGACCCTTCCAAATAGCAAAAAGTTCACACCTAAGAATACTGGTCTCCCGAAGACCTCCAGAACAGCCTCCCATCCAGTTACCACAATCATTTCTAAGAATGCAACCAAAGCCAGCAAGGTGACAATGAGCCATGAGACTACCATCACAATTTACCTTTATGAAATCTACAGGAGGGGGATACCAACATATGCGGAGATGAGTATGAAGAGTACTTTGATGCACTTTGGAGAAGTAGGAAAAATCCCTGATACCTGAGCGGCAGAAGGCTATCACCTTATCTGAGCTCCACGGATCCAAAGGATTGAAGATATCATTATTCTGATCCCGCCAGATCCACCAAATAACCACAGCAGGAAGAATATGCCCAGAAGAACAGCAATGTTGGACCAAAGCAAGAAATCTGATGGATCTCGAGGTTGAGAATTCCCTAAACCAAGATGTTGCCAAACCTGTAAAGCTTTCGGACAATAGAAAAAGCAGTGAGAAATATCTTCAATAGTTTGATGGCATCGAGGACAGATGTTGGATAGAGTAAGACCACGCCTAAAGCGAAAATCCGCCGTAGGGAGCGCATGATGATAACACAACCAGATCAGCATCTTTATCTTTTCTGGAACCTTTAATCTCAAAAGCTAGAGCCAAGAAGCCTCTGTTTGCCACTGATGCTTACGACTTGCCAACCAGTCATAACCCTCCTTAACGGAGTAAGTTTTAGAGGCACTAGATTTCCAAAACCATCCTGGGACACCAGACGCTTGAGTATTCAAGTTGATAGATCGGATCAACATCTTCAAATTATCTGGAATAATAGTGTGAAGGGCCTCAAGATTCCAGCGCCCATTCTGCCAGACATCATCAATGCACAGCTCAGAGTCGGATATGTGAACAAAAGGGAGCTCGGTTACCAATTTCCCCACCGGTAGCTATGAAGAATACCAGAAAGACTGCTTAGTATCCCCAGTATACCAAATGAAACCTTCCTGAAGCTTAGAAACAGTCTTTACAATACTACACCAAATTCCAGAAGATTGAGAAGAGGGAGACGAAAAAAGGTTAGAGCCACCAGATAAATACTTACTCAGCATCATTTGCACCCAAAGCTTATCCTGATTATGGTTAAGCTGCCAAAGGAGCTTGCCAAGAAGCGCATAATTCATACACTCCGCATCCTTGACACCAAGACCCCCAAAGCGCAAAGCTGTCGAAGGTAGAACTGTCTCCATGGACGACGAAGGCGGAGCTGTCTCCATGGGCGACGATGAGGTGACCTCGACATGGTTTCCAGGCGGTAATTGCAGAGCTTGGTTGCCATTGTTCTGTGTCCTTCCCGAGTCTGTCGGCGACGATTGAAGGGATGGAGGGCGTCGCCGCTTGTGGGAGTTCGTGGCCGTGGAGATGGGTGTTGCCAGCTTTGGGATAGGGATGGAAGAGGCGAGACCCGTGTTGCTGATGAGCGGGGTACCAACCGGGATTGGGCCACTTCTGGACCCAACTCCTTTCAAGCTTCCACTAGCAGGAATGGGCTTAGAGGAAGAAGCACAAGCCGAGCCCACAAGAGTCTTAGAAGAAGGTCTCTTTGGGCCCTTAGAACGATGATTGGGCTGGCTTGTATTTTTTTTCCTTATGCTGAACTAAAGTCCACACTCCACTATTGGAAATAACTGGCACGGAATCATCAACTGCATGATTTGCATGGATTTTGCTATCTGTAACAATCTCCTTTGGCGTTAAATCCGGGATTCCCCATTATTTTGGCCAAATTCAAAATTTGAATCACTATCATGTTCCGATGTCGGAGTAGGTTGGCCCACAGTCGGTGGATCAACAGGTTGTGGAACCTCATCGGCGTGAGTCATGCCGTTCTTGCTACATGCACTGGTTTCATGGCCAAAATAGTTGCAGTTTTCACAAATCAAATGTAAATTTTCATACTCAACATCATAAACATATCCCTCAATTCTGATCTTCCTTTTCACCGGTTCCCCTAAATTGATCTGTATACAAGCACGCGCATAACGCCCTTTGTCAGTAGATTTAGTAGCCAGATCAACTTTGATAGGATGGCCTAACGCATCAGCAATCCGCATCATGGCATTACCGTGATAGCACCAGATGCTTAGTCCTGCAATTCGGATCCAGACCAACGTCAATCCAAAGGAGCTCTCACATGCTTTGAAACTTGAGTTCCATGGCTTTACAGCTAGATAATGGCCAGCTAAAGTCCACGGACCTCTCGTAAGAACTTTTTCCTTATCTTCCGAAACATCAAATTTGACAAGAAAATAGCCATATCCAACATTCATAACATGGTATCCTCCCTTAATATGCCACACACCTCGTAACTTGTGAACCATGGCCATGTAACCAAAATGCTTTCCCAGCACCTTGATTACAATGGCATCTTTGTAAGGTTCTGAAAGAACCTCACGAGCCTCAGTGGTGAAGTCTACGGAAGGGATATCATCGCCTTCCAAACACTTGATCTGCGCCATGTGTTCCCCTCACGATTTGTTGTTATTTTATTTCTATACGTTCTAGTAATAAAAAAATCTCAGAGAATGAATAATTATACTCAAGTAACCAAAATTTAGACAACTTATTAATAAAAAATATGTAAGAACATTTTAGTATTTTACTACCACATCAACGTAAAAAATAACATTAGTAAAATGAACTAATTATTAAAATATTTATATACCTTTCATTTCATCTTGTAGGAAAAGAGGATGATCAACAAAATAATCAAATTGAATGAATGAATTTATGGAAGATTATTCAATACAGATGTATAATGATACAAATATAAAAGATTCATTTATAATATAAATTTTACCACTTAGATCCCGCAAAATTAAAGTAAAATATAGACGTGGACCCACACATATTTATAATGAAACCCACAATTTTATCATGTGCATTGTACCATATAAGCTCTTATTTTTTATTTATCTATTTGATTCATTCAAGGAAATTAAATTTAAAAAAATAAAACTAAAAAGATCAATTTAGCGAGAGAAAGTGTACTAAATATGATTAAAATGAGAGAAAGAGTAATTAATATTCTTAAAATTAGAGAGAATAATTAATTCCGAAGGATATTTATAATTTTAAATATTTTTAATTATATCATTGAATAAATAATTCAATATGAAATACTGGTATATGCTTATCAAACTTTAAATCCAAAAAAACTTTCATACTGCTTATCCAACCCACTTCTTTTTAATTCATTATTTTCTAAATTTTCTTAAATTTTCAATTATAACTTGGTAATGTCTAAGCCCATCTTAATATTGGTATGTATTTTATAAATCTCTTGAGTTTAATACCAATAGCTTATTAGATACATAATTCACATTAAACATGATCAATTTTAAACATTTTTCCCTTAAAAATAAGTCCATACTTAGCTATTTCCTACAATTTTCCATTCCGCTAGACTAATAGATTAATCCAATATGGTTTGGGTTTTTAATAATCTTATTTTATGCAATAAAATAATATGAAGTAATTCTACATTGCTATTTTAATCTTCTAAAATAATTAAATTAATAATGCAGCTTGCAATGGTGCCTTCTATAATTACATGGGAAAATTTTTAAAAGGGTTTTCTTGCAACTTAGAAAGTTGTTGTATCATATATGTTGAGTTATGGACTATTGTCAAAAGCCTTCAAATTACCTTAGCCAGCAATTACACTTTCATTTTCATCAAATCTGATTCTGCCATAGCTATTGGATTCATAAAGAGAAGTTGTCCTTCTTCTCATCCATGTACTTCTCTCCTTGAAGATATTGCCATCCTTACTAATCGGTTTCAGAATATGTCTTAACGCTACATTTAATGTGAAGCAAATTTTGTTGCTTACAACCTTACAAAGAAAGGCCATGATCAGCCATTCGGCCTTGATATCTTTGAATATACATATACTCCACATGAGACTAATGTTTTTTTTTTATTTTTGTAACGTAACTGGTGTCTGTGTATTAAGGGTCTCTAATTAGTTTTTTTTTGTTTCGGGGTTTTAGATCCCCTTCTTTCAGAGAAAAAAAAAAAACCCTTCTAAAAATTAAACCTTTCTCCCATGTTTAGAATTAAAATTGGTTCCATTTTAGAATTAAAATTATAACAATAGAAAAATACAAAATAAAAGCTTAAAAAAATGTCTTTTAATTTGTAGGATTGTTGGATTGAAGTATATATATATATTATAGATGTGTTTAAAAAGTATTTTGAATTCTATTATATTATTTTGGATATGTTTAATATAGTTTTAGTATATTTTAAAATTTTCAAGACATATTCAAAATAACATAACTATACACCAAATAAATTAAAAAACATCTAAAATTCATCATTTTTTTATAACCTAAATCATCAAAATACAACTAAAATAATATAATTGCATATAAAATTAATGATAAACACATTCTAAACTTATCCGAATTTATCTAAAAAAAAATTCCTAAGAATCAAAGTGTGACCCGAATTTATCTAAAAGAATTCTAAGAACCAAGGTGTGAAAGCTTATATTACTATTAGTCGTTACTAAGAGAAGAAGAAAAAAAATTGCATAAGAAATGATAGACACTTAATTAGACAGATACATTATTATACTATTTAATTAAAATTAAATGATCTAAATATAGTTTCTTTTAAATATGAAAATAATTAATTTAAAAATTAAAATAAATTAGCATCTAGATCTTATGAATGGACCATAAATTACGAATGCAAAGCTTTATTAAAAAACAAATATTTGAATCCATCCCTCATGCAATTATTTCTCTATGGTTGTTCTTATCAAATGATCTCAGGAATAAAATTTCAAAAGTACACTTATGATTACTAATTTTAACTTATTTATTATCCTATTTTTTTATAAGTTGTATTTGTAATAAATTTAATTTAAATTTACACAAATTATATATAAAGAGGAGCATACATTTATTTTGAACTATGAAGAGTGCAATATATGAAATATGTGAATTAAAATCGATTGTCACAAGTAATGGTTTACACTCTGCTATTATTTTTGCTTGCAAATAAATAAATAAATAAAAGCCTGAGTCAGTACTTGCTAACTAAAGCAATCTGTGTAGAATATGCCCTCCTCCGATAATCTCAGGTCTCAAATTGTTTTCTGAAAGTTATATGCTTGTTATCCCTTTCTTCACTTGTTTTCCATTTATGAAAAATTGACTTCTAACAGTATGCAGAACATATGGGAGCACCTCTCTTCCTCAACTCTCCAAGGAGAAATGAATAACCCCATTCTGCAAATTCATATGTCATGTCAATCTAAAATGGCACCGAACTACTGAATAGTTGATAAATTCTATTATTTCTCCTATCCCTCTACCAATTCCCAATCTCAGTCCTGGAATCAACTATCACATCAGCACTCAACTTTAAATAATTAGTATTGGCATATTTCTATACATCTCAGAAATCTATAGAGGAAATGGTAGCATGAAAATTTAAATAAAAATAAAAAAGACTAAAGAATCAAGACTTTCAGCTAGTGCAAAAACAATTAAACAAACATGCCAAAGTAATGAAAGTATTACATTGTCTAGTCTATATAAGTGAAATCCATAAAGACTTCCAGCAACTGCAATCTATTCAAAGTAACAGTAACACAAGCAACGAGGAAAATACAGGAAATGGTAATTGTACCACAATGACAAACAGGTTGCAATTTAGTTGCCTATTTAACAGTAAATTCATACTCAATGTATTGTAAACTGAAACTGTGATTTGGTGTTCAAAGTTTTAAACTCTGATAAATTTACATATATATGAATTTTATCTTTTTAGGGAAGTCATCTGGTAAAGTGTGGCACTTATTATAAGAGTTTACTCATATATTATGCCTCTCTACACGTCCTTTAGATGGACTGAAAATCTGATCTTATAATCTATTAATCTATGTTTTTATAGACATCTCTTAAGTTGGGAAACGATAGATTCATGGTTTATCTGTAGGAAATGAATTTTGGGTGAATTATTTCTGCTATATACATGATTATTTGCTTTGCTTCCATTTCAAGAAAACTGAGTGATGTGTTGCTTTTGTGTTTAAGTCTAGAGGTCTGATTCTGAAAATCGTTGACTCCCAATACTAAAATGCTTCTCAAAGCTACTTTTTCTTTCTTTACGAAGGTGTGGTCTTCCTTCCCTCTCTTTCTCGCTCTCCCAATGTCAATCTTCCTCTAACCGATTTCCTTTTCTGCCTCTTGTTCTCTGGTTCTTTGTTTTTAATTAGGTGTTTAAAATTGATCAACTTTTAGGAATTTTTTAGCGTTTGTGCAATCCTCTTCTTCTCTCATCTAAGATAGGGCTCTCTAGCACTGTACTTTCATATTGCCAGGGTGTGTGCAACCGCATGTGTGTAGATGTGGGAACATGTGTATACTCAATAGGAAACAGTTGTCTGGATAAGATTACTCACAAAATCAAATGGTAGCCCACCAAAAATTACCCAGCCAAGACCAATAGTAAATAGATCATGCACATCAACACAAATAATTAGAATTTCACACATAATTACCGAACACACCAATTGTGACATCAAAATGAAGTGATAAAAAACATTTGTTAGAGATACTCTGTTTAAATGAGTGCATTCAGAATCTGGCATTATGTAGAGTAGTTGTGACAACAAGAACAACCAAGCCTCATGCAAACTATACTCCACGCAATCAATTCCAGACAAAAGCTATGCTAACATCATGAAAAAGCAAGGCCTTAGAGCACCACTAATGCTAACCTGTAAATTAAGGGGGCATTATTTTATGCAAGGACAAACAAGTAGCAGCAAAACAAACCTTTAGATTATCACAAATCGTCTGTGTCAGCTGAATTTAGAGTTGTGGTAAAAAAATGCAGTAGTTCAAGAAGAATGCCAATATGCAGGAAAAGAGCAAAACAACCTGTTCAAGAAAACAAAAAAAGAACATACAAAAATTACATGTTATCCTAAAATGAAATTAAGAGGGAACTGGGTTCAAAGCTTGATCTTGATGCTGATTGATACAGACAGAATGCAATTGCTACTTAGTGAACAAAAACATTGGTAGACTTTTTGGATTTTACTTTTAAAGAGCTTTGTGCACAGCTAGAGATAGAAGAAAGAATGGAATGTGGAATTGAACCCTGATTCCATGCTGGGAATCCATAGCTCTAGGACCAAGAGAGGTGCCACATGAGCTTGACAAACTTTTGATTGCAGGAAAAACTGTACTCAACTCTTAACTCTTGTTTTTTTTTTTGGACAAAACTCTTAACTCTTTGAAAAATTGAAATGAAGACTCACATAGACACTGGACATTGGAATACACTAATGTGCCACAAAAGTGCAACAATGCCACATTGGATTGGGGTTTTGGCCACCTAAGCTTCCATTTACTTTATTGAAAGTAACACCATTAACCATAGATGTGTTCGTGTTTTCAGTTTTCACATTGACATTTTCAATGGGTGTTGATATCAAACCTCAGTTTTGGCCAGGGCAACTCTGAGTTGCTTCTATGCTCAGTGTTTTCATGTGAACGCTTACCTTCCTAATTTATCATTTAACAGGAAAAGAATGATATTCTATTTGGGCCATTTGCACTTTTAACACATTTTGTTTATTCTAAAATCCTTGTAAACTTAACAAAAATATACTAACGGAAGCGTTTCAGGTATAACCAGGAACTCAGGTATTCCTGTGTTTTTAGCCGTTAATCTTAATTGATTTTAGTTATGATATATTAAGATCAACGGCTAAAAACATAGGAACATATGATTGTTGGTTATACCTGAAACACTTCCTATACTATATATACTTTTGATATTAACAAAGGAAGGTTCAATGATGACTACTACTAATTCAAGTAAGAAAGGCTCGAGCAAAACATACCATAAAACCAGGTGCAAAGAGGAAAGTTAATTGTCATCTTCAAGTCCCCACGAATTAATGTCCAAATGAGCAAAATTGGCCCACATATGATACCTATAATACAATATAAAAGCACTCAATCAGAAATTCCATTACATAAAAATATGGTAAGAAAGTTTGGCCATCATAGAACCTGGAAACTTACCATTGCACCACATAAGTCCAAAGCTATTTAGACCACTGGTTTTTCCTGAGAAATGCACATGATATGAAATGAGTAAGCTCAAGTAGACCGGGAAACAGTACAGTATTTGCGCTTTTTGAGAATATGAGATAATAGGAACAATACCTATGTGGGAAATGGTTGCCAGATATATTGCTGTGGTGAGGTTTGCCAAGAAAACGACACTATATCCACAAGCATCAAAGAGAAGTCTCGAACTCCGGCAATCAGCGCACCAAAGACAATCAAGCCAACACTGTTAACAACCTATAGATTTCAGTTTAACGAAGGAATCAGACACATCCTTTCTCAAAGGAAAAGGATGGTAAAAAGGGGGCAATGATGAAAAGGACAGTGAATCAATCATGTTATCCTTATTAAAGATGCGTATCAAGCCAAAACTGATAACAACAATATAAAATTTCTACTAACTGAAAGGAATGAAGCATACAATCCTCCAAATAAAAGTTTGAACTTACAGAAAAGGTTACATAAAAGGAAGAAATAACCAAAAGGACAGTGAGCGAGTTAGGTTATTCCTACAAACACTAAAGAATAATACCTCTGAGAAAGCAAGTTACCTGAAAATCAAAGCTTTCCAATCTCCTCAGCATGCTTGAGATTTGAGTTGATTAAAATAAAATATATACAATTTTATCTACCCATCAGTCAAAAAGATAGAAAGTACTAACTGCTTAATAATAATAATTGTTAAATTGAATTGAAATTACCATATCTGGTTCCAACTTCTTGGCACCTAGCAGAGAAATCAAGTCTTTCTTTGACAATCATTTCTCCAACATGAACATCATTCTGGCTAATGTATGTTTAAGTCTTTCTTGGCACAAATTCATGAAGCTTATGCCCATTATAAGTAATTTCTCCAATTACCTGTTTAATCAGAACCAAACACATTAATAATTAATTATTTTGCATAATAATTCAAACTCATTATATATATATATATATAACCATACTCATGAAGAAGTAATAAAAATAAGAGAATTATTTTATGAATATATGAGAGAAAATAAAATTAATCTCTATTTCTTTGATTGGTATAATAATTATTATATTAAAAACGATAAAATATTATGTCCTTTAACAAAAGCAACCTCTATTTGGAAAACCAGCACAGGTAGTATAATAGAATCAGAATATCCTCCAAAAGAAACAGTTAAAATATTAAT
>JASCZI010152289.1:0-12812 GCA_036250425.1 Stylosanthes scabra | reverse complement strand
TGAAACAATTGATTCAGCGGTGCCTTGCAGATGCAGTTACATCTCAAAACACATATGCGGATGCAATATTGCAACATCTGTATCGATGGCTTTGCAGGTTTTTACTGTGTTTACTTCTCTTGCACTCCTCTTTTTAACATGTATAACTACTGAATTCCTTCCCACGTTTCCAGCCCTCAGTCAAAACTTCATGATCCAGCTCTTCACCAGCTTCTTCAGAAGGTAACAACAATCATCTTCTTTTTCCTCTTTATCTTAGAACTTTTAATCTTTCCAAAACATATAGCCAACTTGATAGGGAAAACAAGAAGGTTTAGTGATTGGATAACCCCTGAGATGGTAAAACTTTTTCCCATCTTTTAAGTTGGTTTTCCATTATTTGGTTTCTATGCTTGTTGGCCTTTGCCCCCATTCCATTGTGACTTCAATACTTCAAGTTTAATTCTCTTACCAATTGTTTCTTTATTCTTATGTCCTTTTTATTGCATTGGTTATTATAGGTCATGCAAAAAGTCTTTGCACTGTTGTTGGGAGAGTTCCGCAAGTTGGGTGCAACAATTGTGTTTGCGAACTTCTCAAAGATTATCATAGACACGGGGAAATATGATCTGGATGCAGCCAAAGCTTACTGTGACAGTTTGTTAAGAACTATACAGTCCAGGTCTGTCTTGTAAAATCCAGAAGTTAAATACTTTTTCCTTCCCAGTCAACTTTCGTGGCGTCGCACACCCAAACTTCAAAAAACCTCTCGTGCTGGGACTTTACAAATGAGAAAAATTTCCTGCTGTCGCAGCACCAATTCAAATTTAGCGGTGCCACGCTGTTGGCTGAAAAATATTGGGATAATCTCATTTAAACATATTACCTTTTGGAGATTTTGTCGACTTAATTAAGAGTGAAAAATCTACATTTTTTTACTGAACAACAATATTGCCCACAAGTTCTTACTATGTCTTGCTGATTTTGTAGGGACTTGCTTGAATTGATTGAATTGGAACCACTTCAGTTTTGGCGGTCATTGCTATTCATGGATCAGGTATGGTCATCATGCATTTTTGTTAGTTGTTTAGTCCTCCCCCTATTGGTTGTTGGTTGCAAGATAATAATTAGGTTCTCATTTTTCAAGAATGGCATGAGGACTTGTGGCTTAATCAAACAGTTATGCATTAGTACAGATCTGCCACACATTTTTCAGTTATAACAAAATAGAGGGTAGAAATGGAATGATGAAAACATACTTTAGCAAAGCCATTTCCATGTAATATTTTATTAAGAAAGACATCAGTATAAAACATTGGTTGCACATGATGGAAAACTGGGTAATAGAGAGTATCTTGACTGAACAAGAAAAAGCAAAGAAGTTTTTCTTGACTGATGATATAGCTAGTGATCCTAAATATTTTATATCCCTTGTTCTTTTCTTCCTTTTTTTTAAAAAATTATGAAATGCCTCATTGTTTTGTCCAAGTGCTGAATGATCTAATTATTACTTGTGAATTGTAATGTAATTTTGTGCTATTTGAATTGTATATAGTTGTGCGGTCTTGCAATCATTTCACACTTTTGTTGTTTTATTCAACTCAGCATGCCTAGTAATTGTTCTTTACCCCCTGTAGTATAACTATGGTGGAATACCAGCAAAATCTGATGAATCTCAAGTTGACATTATATCAAGCTGGAATATTGCTGAGTACTTGCCAAAGAAAATCCAGGCAAGTTGCCTAGCGTGAATCTTACCTTAAATATACAAGTTCTGAAGGCAAAGAATTGCTATTATGGAGAATTGATTTATTGAATTCTAATTGGTTAGCCTTTAATATTGAGGCTATATTTGTATTCTTCATCTCTAATTTGTTTTGTAATATTATGTCGTCCTGTAGGATCATTTCATTGTCATTGTTTCTCAATTCTTGTATATTCCTTGGAGCTATGCACAAAAGCAAGCAGGAAACAGAGCATCAATGCTGAATGGTGACTCCTGTACCCCATCAATTAACATTGGAGCTGCAGAGGTTTTGGAGTCAGAAATGATAGAATATATCAAAGGGCAGGTAAAACAATTACAGAGCATTGCGGAGTAGGGACGAAGTTGCCTGATATTTTGGTTCAAAATATTAGTTGTAATATTATTTTGCCTTCTACTCCACAGATCAGCTCTTACTTCACAGACAGTCTTTTGCGAATTGTTCGTGATATTGTTGTTCACATGAAAGGGGCGAGCAGATCAGAAGACGACCCAAATTCATCATCTGGCCTTCCTCAAATTGAGGGTGATCCCCATGGAGGGGATGCATCCTTGGAATTTATCAAGCATGTCTGTGCTGTGTTGGCCCTCGACCAAAGCGTGCAGCATGGTGTTTTGGTAATAATTGTTTTCCCAAGTTATATTTGTCAAAGGCCTAGTATTATTAAATATACTTGCAGCATTTATGCATTATATTGGAAGATTGTTGATATATATTAAGAGGCTGATTATATGCATATTTCCTGAGTCCAAAGAAAGAAAGAGGGGGAGGGAATAATTGATGTGCTTGCAGCTATACATGTATAATGAAATTGGAATAATTTCGTTTTCATCTTTTTCTGTTATTGGTCCACGAATTGATAGTCTCATTGTACCCTTCACAGGTCATGAGAAAGAATTTGTTAAAATATGTTCGTGTTAGGGAGTTTGCTCCCGAAGCTGAGTTTCGTGATCCATGCCATTCCTTCATCCTATCCAATGTCATTTGCAGGTAAAACAAGAAAATTAAAAAAAGAAATATCAAGAGATTTCTGTCTCCTGGGTTTGTGTGGCTCCCTATTAATATTTTTCTTCAGCTCCTTATTATTTGTCACTCATATTTTCCCGTATTCACATATAATGTTTTTCCTCTCCCTTGGGGGACAGCTATTGTAATGACTGCAGAGATTTGGATTTGTGCCGTGACTCGGGTTTATTGAGTCAGGAGTGGCGTTGTGGTGTGGCGCAGTGTGGGCAGCCATATGACAGGGAGGTGATGGAGAATACTCTTGTTCAGATAGCACGCCAAAGAGAGCGGCTATACCACCTTAATGATCTGGTGTGCCTCAGGTGCAATCAAGTCAAAGCTGCACATTTGTCTGAGCAATGTGCATGTGCTGGCTCATTCAGGTGCAAGGAAGACGTAACTGAATTTCGCTCAAAGATGCAGGTTTTCTTCAATATAGCTTTGCGTCATAAATTCCAACTTCTCCAGGAATGTACTTCTTGGATTTTAGAAATTAGATTGTAACTAGAATGAGTCCCGCGCTATGCGCTGAAAGCTAAATTAGTTATGCTATATAGTATAAATTTAAAAGTGCTATATTATTTAAAAATCGAATTATATATTTGTTTGCTTATATTTTTTAGAGAACGAATGGACAATGTTCTATTTTATAGTTTAAAAGCTTTCTTTAGTTGATCGTGTTTGGAAATAATCAAATAAAAACTTAGAAAAATTGATTGGTAATGAAGACAAAAAAAATATAACTTAAAAATTATAAATGAAGTTTAATTTATTAATCATGGTTGATTGTAAATTGTAATGCATATCAAGTAAGAAGTTGATGGTATTTAAAAATGTTTTTGACAATTCATTTAATATATTATGGATAGTTAAAAAATAATAGCAAGTAAAATTATTACAAAATATGTTAAAGTAGATTAAATAACATACATAATAAATTTGTAATAAAAGAATTATTATTATCATAGTTATAATATATGTTAATTGTAAATTAAATATAATTGATTAGATTGATTAAAGTTTTGTATTATTTTATTGTTGAAATTTTTTATTATATTAAAAAATTATGAAATTATCATATAGGTAGGATAGGATTGTTAACGTGACACAATTACAAAATGAATGATATTCTATATGCTCATTATAATCTATGTAGTATATACTCTTCTATATTGCTCATTATAATCTATGTAGTATATGCTGACACAATTACAAAAAAAAATGATATTCTATATGCTCATTACAATCTATGTAGCATATGCTCAATATAAAATTTGTGTATCAACTTTGATATGATATAAATCGATGATATTGATTTCATTAATTAGAAAATGATGTTAGTGGTAGTAGATGTTATTGAATGAAGACATGATTTAAAAAAAAAATTCAAAAATGTATAAAAATTATAAAGTTGAGAAAACACTTAGGTGGCAATATAATAATAGATGAGTTGTAAGTCTCTAATTGTGGCATAGATGTGTATTAACTTTTATATATACTACAATAAAACTCCGTGATGCGCGAAAAAATATCTAAATTCGTTGTGATGTATAATAGAATTATAAAATATTTGTATAACTGTATATAACATATTAGTGAGAAAAAAAATATATCTATTAAATTAACAACGTAGAAACTAATTTTATGTAATTGTAATATATTTTTTTTTTGTTAGGTGTTCATATTCATTTAATTATTCTATTGGAATCATGTATAATAATTATTAAGTGTTCAAACAAAATGATATTTTATCTTATGTTAAATTTGTTGCATACCTAAAAAAAATTATGTAATATATATACACTATGAGTATGACAAATTTATAACAGGAAACACTTTATTTTTTTTTTTTGAAAATGTATGTTCATATGCATGTTGTCTCCTGCTCTCAACAATAATATTTATCAACTCTTCTATGATTAAACATGTAGAATCAGCATAAATAAATTATAACGAAGATATGAATTATTTTTCTGACCAAAATATTATAAGAAATTTAAGTGTTAAATTTTTTTTGTGACTATTCAAGTGATAAAGTGATACTATAACATGCGACAATTATAAAGAATTGAACATAACCTTTAAAGAAAAAAATTAAATGAAATTGATGAGACATCTATGTACATATTACTATTAAGAGATGGAAAGAGAGAAGAAAAAGAAGAATAATGAGCCAACAATCAAATCAAATAAGGTAAAAATTGAGATGTTTGGAGTTGGATAAGTATATAACTTTTAGTTTTAAAATAAGAGTGATTTATGATTTATAATGAATATTAAATAAGCAGTTATATTTCTTAATTAATTATTATTTTAAAGAAGATAATAATTGTATTTAAAATGACTTTAAAATTTCATAAAATAAAAATAAAGTGAAAAGATTGAGGGTAAGTATAAGAGTTATGTATAGTGAAGGAGAAAGCTAAGTTACATTATCTCTCATTTTATTCAATTTATTTATACCTATTAAAAAAAACATCAAAAGTATATAGTAATCTAAAGAAACATAAATAACATGATAGTGAAAAATGTAAAGTAAGAAGAATCCAAAGTTATAATACAAAATAAAAAGCTAAACTATCACCTATTAAACATAAATGAATATATGTTGTGAATATAGATGACCACAATCGATAAAGAATTTGACATTACTGTAGGAGCGGACCAAGCAGGTAGTGACTTAACAGAAGGGGAGAGGAAGGAATATATGCTTTGATGACAGTGATAAGAAGATAAATGTTATAGAGACTTTTGTAGTGTTTAAGAGTCATTATATTGGATACAATTTTTATTAGTCTCCTAATTAGGGCTGCACGCGGATAGGATCTGGTCATTTTCTCGATCCAATCCGCACAATTTTTATCGGATCGGATCAGATACAGTATCCGCAGTTTTGACCTCTATATCCGATCCGATTCTAGTGCGGATATATCTGTGGATTGTGAATATATCCGCAAATATGAGAAATTGAAAAAAAAATCATTAAACAAATAAAAACCTAGATTAATTAAGAATGTTAAAATAGACCTTTCCTCAAAATCTGTTAAAATAATAATGTACAATATTAAAATAACCTTGATTTAACATAATTGAAAAAAAAATTGCAAAATCAAAGAATCAAAGATGAAACAACAATAGAGGAAAATTGAAACACTAAATTAACAAAATTGAAAGAAAAAATTACTGAGATAGAACAATAGCCAAATACTAAGTCTAATTTACATTAAATGATAGAGCTATCAAACCATATAAATCTGAGAAATAAATAAAACTCAATTTTTTTAAAAATAAATAAAAATATCAGAATTATTTTTTTAAAATAAAAAATTGAAATTTTGGACAAAGTAAAAAAAAAACTGATTTACTTTGAAATAAAACTAACTCTGATTTATATTAAATGCTAGAACTATCAAACTAGATAAATTTTAGAAATAAATAAAATTTAATTTTTTTAAAATAAATAAAAATTTCATCAATTATTTTATACAAAATAAAATAAATTCTAATTTTTGATTAAGAAAAAATTTCTTTGAAAAAAAAAACTAAGAGTGATTTATATTAAATGATAGAGTTATCAAATCAGATAAATTTGATAAATAAATAAAATTTAATTATTTTTAAATGAATAAAAAAAATATGAAGTATTTAAAAAAAATAAAAAAAACTTCTAATTTTTGTAAAAAAAAAACTAAGTCTGATTTACATGAAATGCTAGAGGTATCAAACCTGATAAATCTGATAAATAAATAAAATTTATTTTTTTTAAAATTAAATAAAAATATCATGAATTAATTTTTAAAAATAAAAAAAAATTTCAAACTTGTAAAAAAAACTGATTTTCTTTGAAAAAACTAACTCTGTTTTATATTAAATGCTAGAGCTATCAAACTAGGTAAGTTTTAGAAATAAATAAAATTTAATTTTTTTAAAATAAATAAAAATATAATCAATTATTTTTTAAAAAATAAAATAAATTCTAATTTTTGATTAAAAAAAGTTTCTTTGAAAAAAAATAAGTTTGATTTACATTAAATGCTAGAGCTCTCAAACCAGATAAAATTGATAAATAAATAAAATTTATTTTTTTTAAATAAATAAAAAAATCATGAATTATTTTAAAAAAAATAAAAAAACTTCTAATCTTTGTAAAAAAAAAAACTGAGTCCGATTTACATTAAGTGCTCGAACTAGATAAATCTGAGTAATAAATAAAATTTAATTTTTTTAAAAAAATATCATTTATTATTTTTAAAAATAAACATAATTGAAATAACCGATTTAAAAAAATAAAAATAAAAATATCATTTATTATTTGTTAAAAAAATCGATTTTCTTTGAAAAAAACTAACTTTGATTTACATTAAATGATAGAGCTATCAAACCGTATAAATCTGAGAACTAAATAAAATTTATTTTTTTAAAAAATAAATAAAAATATCATGAATTATTTTTTAAAAATAAAAAATTGAAATTTTGGACAAAGTAAAAAAATGATTTACTTTGAAATAAAACTAACTCTTGTTTATATTAAATGCTAGAACAATCAAACTAGATAAATTTTAGAAATAAATAAAATTTAATTTTTTTAAAATAAATAAAAATTTCATCAATTATTTTATACAAAATAAAATAAATTCTAATTTTTGATTAAGAAAAAATTTCTTTAAAAAAAAAACTAAGAGTGATTTATATTAAATGCTAGAGCTATCAAACCAGATAAATTTGATAAATAAATAAAATTTAATTTTTTTAAATAAATAAAAAATCATGAAGTATTTTAAAAAAATAAAAAACTTCTAATCTTTGTAAAAAAAAAAAATTATTCTTGGTGACCTTCTAAAATTTACATTAAATGCTAGGGCTATCAAACCAGATAAATCTGATAAATAAATAACAATTGTTCTTGGTGACCAAGTGGTTTCATGAACCAAGTGAAAAAACATGTATGCTTCTCACACGCCTGGTTGCTCTTATTATAACAAATATTAAGCGCCAATTTCAGTTTTCTGTTTTCATTCGTTCCTTGCGTTTCTCACTTTCGTTCTTCTTTTTCTTCTCAAACGCTCTCATTTTCAGTTTTCGTTTTCGATTTGAGCTTCCTCCATTGGTGATTCTTCGTCGTTCTTTCAACGAAGAAGAGTACGTTGTTCTTTTGAATCTTTTCTTTGCGTCGTTCTCTGCATTTTTTACATGAGGTAAGTTCGAATCTGAACTTTTGAGCGTTCTTAGATTTGCTTTTCGTTTTCCTCTTCTTGTTCTGTTATTAGATTTCAATTTTCGTTGCTGTATTTAGATTTTCGTTCTGATTTTGCGTGTTTTCATTCTTGTTGCTTTCTTTTGTTTGATTTCATATCTGATTTTTGTGGTTTACGTTGTGTTATGATGGAAGCTTCTAGTTCAGATCCATCATTGGAAGTGGATTCAGATCGTTCACGTGAATCAGACAATGCAGAACAGGTTTTACCTGTTTTCTGAATGATTTTAACATTTCATAACTTTTCTGGAATATTATTTGTGTTTCATTTTATTTCGGTACATTTTAGGTTCATATTTTGGTGAATTCTGCGAGATTTTGATTTAATGTGTTGTTTTTCATTTGTTTATTATTTCGGTTGATTCTGAGTTACAATTTCAATTAATTTTGAGTTATCTTAGTGGCTATTAGGTTTGGCTTGCTTCTTATTGCTTTAACCTTGTTTTGAATGTTTTCCTCGTTATTTCGGTTGATTCTGAGTTACTTTTTCCGTGGATTTTGATTTATCTTTGTTGTTGTTAGGTTTCATTTGGTTTTGATTGCATAAATCTAGGTTTGAATGGTTACTTTGTTATTTCAGTGGATTCTGATGCAGTGTTTGTGTGCATTCTGAGTTATTTTTGTTGCTATTAAGCTTTGTTTAGTTTTTGATTGCATCGGTCCAGTCCTGAATGGTTTCTTGTTATTTCGGTGGATTCTGGTTAACGTTAGTGTGGTTTTTGAAATATGTTTACTATTTCGGTGGATTTTAGTAATATATTTGTGTAAGTTTTTCCAGGTTTCATGTGATGTTGATGATCAGTATGTGCCAACCGTTGCGATGATATTTGGATCACTCGAGGAAGCTAGGAAATTTTATGCAGATTATGCTAGACGCGTAGGATTTTGCATGAAAATAAGGAACACAAATCGGAGCAAGAAATCCAACGAAATTCTGAACCAGCTACTTGTTTGTAATAGAGAGAGGAAAAGGCGGTCTGATGTACCAGTTTCAGAGAGGACAAATGCTACATACGCTGCTAATTGTCCGGCGAGAGTTTATGTTCATTATTTGAAGATGATTGACTCTTGGGAAATATCAAAGGTGGTTTTGGAACATTCACATCCCTGCTGTCCAATTCAAGCAGAAATGTTTCCTCAATACCACCTAATGAGCATGCAGGTTTGCCGGACTATTGAGATTAATGATCAGGCTGGAATTCCACCAAGCAAGAGTTATCAATCGCTTGTTATGGCAGCGGGCGGATATGAGAAATTGAATTTCATAGAAAAGGATATGAGGAACTTCATCACAAGAGAGGTTCGCAATGTTTCGGAAGAGGACGATGCAAGAGAGCTTGGCAACTATTTTCAAAGGATGAAGGTAAATAACCCAAACTTTTTTTATGAGCTAGTAACCGATGAGGACAAGTCCATCAAGAACGCTTTTTGGGATGATGCAAGGAGTCAAGCTGCTTTTGAGTATTTTGGTGATGTCGTGTCATTCGATACAACATACAACAAAAATAGGTTTCAATTATTTTCTTTTTTTAATATTTATGTGCATGCTCTTTTATTTCGGTGGAGTTTGGCTTACAGTTTGTGTACAGTGCTGCTTTTTATTTCGGTGGATTCTGCAGAGTTTATTTTTGCTATTTGGCTTTTCATTTTTTTGTGTACATTCCTGCCTTTCATTTCGGTGGATTCTGCAGAGTTTAATTTTTTACATTAAATTTTTACAAATATGACTTGCCTCTTGCTTCTTTTGTTGGGGTCAATCATCACAGACATTCTATATTGTTGGGATGTGCTCTAATGAAGAATGAGAACACCGAATCCTTCAAATGGCTTTTTGGTTGTTGGCTTCGTTACATGGGAGACAAGCCACCGAAGAGAATCATTACTGATCAATGCCCATCGATGCCAGGCGCCATCCAAGCGTGTATGCCAACAACAATCCACAGGTGGTGCATTTGGCATATAATGAAGAAGATTCCTCAAAAATTGAATGGCTACAAGGGGCACATTGCTATTGAAAAAAGAGACGAGTGATGTACTGTGGAACTCCCATTCAATATATATGTTTGAGACGAATTGGAAAACATTTATAACCAAGTACGACCTTGTTGAGAATAAATGGCTCTCAGGTAACATGTTTTTGTGGTTACTTATTTTTAATTTAGCTGATATTTTAAATTGTCAGTTTTTTATTATTTCGGTGGATTCTGGACTGGAATGAGAAGCACGCAAAGGAGCGAGAGCATGCACGCATTTTTTGACAAATTTATCACGCGCAAGAGCTCTCTAATTCAACTCGTAAGGCAATATGACAATTGTCTACGGAACAAAGAAGAGAGAGAGGGAAGCGGATGCTGTAGATTTCATCAGGGACATACATTGTTTATCAAATTCCTCAATTGAAGCTCAATTTGAAAAAGGCTTACACTCATCCAAAGTTCAAGGAGGTTCAAGCACAATTCAGAGCCAAGATGAATTGCTCCATAATTTCCAAGCATGGCATTTTAGGGGCTGCAAAATACCAAGTACGAGAAGAGGTTTCAACCAACATTTCCAATAGATATGGAGTAGTATATAATTCAACAACAAGGGAATTCAAATGTGAGTGCCTCTTATTTAAATCAAAATGGATTTTATGCTGCCATTCTCTGACAGTGTTGGGTAGAGAGAGAGTAGAAAATGTTGATTCAAGATATGTATTAGAACGTTGGAGCAAGAAGGTTAAAAGGAAGCACACTAACATCATGAGCAGTTATGACGAGCCGGTTTTGGATGAAAGGACGCAGAGATATGATGACGCTCTGTCTTGCTGCTTTGATGCTTGTCAAGAAGGATCAGTAAGCAAGGAGCTAACAACGATTCTGCATTGTGGTCTTGACAAAATTTTCAAGGATTTTCAAGAATACAAAGAGAATGAGAAAGACAAGGCAAATGAGAAAGGAAAAACTATCATATCGCATGAGGATTGCTCAATAAGTGATATCAATGAGCTTCAAAGCCCTGAACACGTGAGATCAAGAGGACGCCCAAGGAAGAGATTGGGTTCAAATCTTGAAAAAAGAATTGCAAATGAAATTAACAAAAAGAATAGGAATAGAACTTAGATTTTTTTTAAAAAGCATTCTTTTGTACACTTTAGAACACCATTTCAGGTTCGGTATAGGCATTCTTTTGTACACTTTAGAAATCATTCTTTTGTATTGAAGTACTATTTGCAGTATGATTTTGGGTTTGGTTTTTTGCTGTGAGTTTGGCATATTATTTCGGTGGAGTTTGGCATATTATTTCGGTTGAGTTTTAGAAACTCTGAACTTAGTTAATTTCATTTGTTGTTAATATCCCGGTCTTATTTCTTTAATTGATACAAATGAAACTCAGAGGCAACAGATAAAGAGTAACAAAAAGAGCAAAATATATTGATAGAAGACCATCATTCTTCTTACTATTTTTGAGTAAACTGCAATATGAGTTTGGTATAGTTTCTTACTGTTTTTAATTGCAGTATTGATTATTTCGGTGGAGTTTAGAATATTATTTCGGTGGAGTTTCATAACTGTATGAACTTTGTCTGATTTCTTTAATTGATACCAACCAAACTCAGAAACAACACATTAACAGTAACAAAAAGAGCAAAATGCACTTAAAACGTAGTCCAGAATCTATACAAAAGAACAAACTAGTTTGATATAAATGAAACTGTTCGCAAAAATCTATAGAAATTCCTATTTGCTATTCCTATTTCTATTTCTTTTTGTGCTTTTCATTCCCAGATTTTAAATCTGATGAATTCAACTGAATGTAGGGGCTTTGAAGAGCGCGATAAGGTCTGCCTGTTCTTTGTTTAGGCTCCGATGCTTGCACTGCTTTTGATCTATAGAAGTTATCATGGTGGAGTAAAATGTACTCGACAATCTCTTCTCTGAATTTTGCAAGTTCATCCTATAATTTAGTTGGGAAAAGAAGATTATTTGTAAGGTAAATGATGTTATAGATAGTAGTTTATTTTCCAGAGAAAACACACTTACTTCAGACCAAGGTGGGATTTTGTAAGTCCTCTTGCCCAATTCGGTTGGATTCACCATTTCCAAGTATTTCAGGACAAACACCCCGCAATCAAATCTATTTGATAATAATTAAGCATTAGATGAACACAACAGAAAACGAATCAATAAAAAAAAACACAAGAACAATATCTTTCTGTTATTACTGATTTATTTGTTTCGGGACACGAATGTATTTAGGCAATAGGGAATGCGACGCCACATGAGTTGTTATCGAACCTGGAAACATTGTTTCCCTCCCAACATACACCATCATTTGATCCGGGATATTGGACTGAAAATAGATAAACACGAGTTAGAAAATTAATTAACTTGCAAATCAAAGGGAGGGAGTCAAAGGCATTATGCTTACATCGAATCGGTTTAGTTTCATCCTTTCATTGCTTCCTGTAGGCTTTGGGTTCAACGAGTTAAGAACATGGAACCTTTTTTTATTGACATCGAGAACGTACAACCACCAGTGATGTCCATATAATATCGGAGCAAACAACTGTATTGTAATAAGAATTAAGTTATTCAAAAACCAGTAAAAAATAGCAAAATGTACACGAAATAATAAGGGTACTTAACTTATTATAAAAACAACAACAAAATAGCAAAATCTACACAAATATAGCCAAGAATCCACCAAAATAATAAGGGCATGATCGCTCGAAAACCTTCCTCTTTCTTTTCTTTAAACACAAGAGCGATTCCGGCAAGTGAACCGGATCAAGTAGTATCACTCTAGGAGTGGATATCGTTCCCACG
>JASCZI010152288.1:0-17819 GCA_036250425.1 Stylosanthes scabra | reverse complement strand
TGTGCTTGATAACTGAGAACCTAGAATTGATATTCGAATGTATGCATTGGCCCTCAAGGGAAAAACATCTCCAAAGCTCTTAACATTCCATTCCACTGATTAATTCGCAAGTAATATTTCTGCACTCTGTTCTTATTTGCTTTCTTATTTTCGAATCATACATCATCACACTCTCAAGTTTTATTCGAATCTGCTTAAGTATAATTAAGGGATAGTATTGCTTGGTCCTTTATTCCTCGTGGGAACGATACCCACTTCACCGTGGTATTACTTGTACGATACGGTATACTTGCCGTTTCATCCATCATGGCTTCGCGGGTTACATGTCGGTCAATCCATGGGTTGATGTCGTTCTGTATATGCCAGGCTTTCGCTAGTGAGAGTGAGTCCTTAATGAGGTGAACATGGAGGATTTATCCATGTTCCAAAGACCTAGGACCATTGCACTAGAATATGAGAAGCCTGGGACTTATGGAATGGTGTTGATCTACCCACTTTACCGATTGGTAGAGTGTGGCTCCGCGGATTACGTGACAATCATCTGTAATTGGGATTAGTGGTGATCATGGGGACACATGATATCTTAATCCATGGCCTAGCACCTTCTTTTATCAGTTTCTCTCTATATCTCTCTTTTAATCTCCATTCACTCACACACAATTGCAACCCCTATTTTTCTCACAACCAAAATCGTCCCTTGCGTTAACTCGTTGGGAGAATGACCTGAGTCCCATACTCGGTATTTTTGAACTGGTTGCAAGCTCTTGTGACAACTCATCTTTTAACGAGTCTCGTCCTTGCTCGCGGCATAATCTATTCGGATTCCCCTACAACGATATCAAAAGCTTGTTTTCAAAAGATAAGGGAATTCCGGATTAACCTTGTTGTGACACCTCGGGCGGGAGCGGTATGAGGCGTTTTGGAGATCACCGGAGTATCAGGCGATGCGGAGGGCCAACAAGGCCAACCGCGCTTCCAGCACTAGTGGATCACTCCACACAGGGGGTTCGATCACCTATCCGGACACAGTAAAGAAGATGGTAACTTATTTTCTCTAACTATAATCTCCTCGTGTAGTTCGTTATTATTTTAACATTGGTTAATATCTTTATCCGAATGTGGTATCACAGGCGATAGAGTTATGGAGCACTCCTACGCAGAGTGAGGTATTCGTGCGGACCCACACCAAGAAAAAGGATCAGGGTCAGTTTGTCGACACCTGTTCTAAACAGTTTATGGTGAGTAGTCGAATTATCTTTAATCAAATTAAAATTAGAATTTCCATTAAATATCCATTATGTAACGTATTTATTTTCTTTCACAGGAGGCAGTCAAGGCTGAGATGAAGTGCCTTGAGGACGAGCGTGCCGCCCATATAGCTGCAGGGGAACCAGCGGGTCCTCCCATAAATGAGGATGAAGTATGGGACCGTATGGCTGGCAGCCGAAAGCGAGGTCGGATTTACGGGAAGGGCAAAGTATCGAAAAGGCTCGCGCCTTGGCTAGTGGATCCGAAAGATACCTCTACTTGCAGTGGACCTGACGCAAGGGAACACATCACCTTGCTGAATCGGGAGATGCACCAACATGCGGAGGAGTACAGGCTGGAGATGGAAGCCTGGAAGCAGCGGTACGAGACCGACGTGACCCGCCTGCAGACCACTATTGACACTCAGTGGGTGGAGTTCGATCAGTGGAAGAGTCACGTCTCCCAGATGTACGCTTTTATGCAACAGCTGCAGCCTACCTCCTCTTCCGTGATGCCTCCACGGCCCCCTCCGCTGCTGTCTTCCCTTCGCCCTCCCCGGCCCCCACCTGCTGCTGCACCGAGTCGTACTGAGACCCATCCCGATGATCGGTCTTCCTCAGATGACGAGGACTATGATTAGTACTTCTTCTTTTCTCTAGATACACTTGGTTTATTTTACTTACGTTATCGAATTTT
The DNA here is from genome assembly GCA_036250425.1 of Stylosanthes scabra. Classification (NCBI taxonomy): domain Eukaryota; kingdom Viridiplantae; phylum Streptophyta; class Magnoliopsida; order Fabales; family Fabaceae; genus Stylosanthes; species Stylosanthes scabra. The sequence continues at coordinate 15,875 of JASCZI010152288.1, read as the reverse complement.
TTATGTTTGTATTGTTTTTAACATTAATCAACTAATTGATACTTCTGTTTGTTTTATGCATAATTGTGTTGGTAACATTATGAATATATAATATTTAGTATAATGATATTATTGAAAACAGGTTTTAAATTTTTAGAAAAAAAGCCAAACAGGTTTTAAAAAAAAATCATACAAAACTGACCTGCAAACCCAAAAAAAAAAAAATTAAGTGTTTTGGAAACATAAATAATATAATATTAATATTTTATTTTTTAAATCTGAAATTAAATTTATTAAATTAATTTAATTAATTTTTTATTTATTTAATAATTACAAATAATTATTCAAAAAATTAGATTTTATTAAGCATTTATAATTTTTTTATAAAATATTTTTTATGGCCAAATTTTCTTTACATATATTCTTATATAATTTTTATGAAAAAATATTTTGTTAAAAAATTTAAAAATAAAAATTAGTTGTCAGTCATGAATTATTGGTTCCAAGTGTAATTTATTTTTTTATTTTTTATCAAATAATTTTATTTTCAAATAATAAATATGAACTTGCTTTTGGTCACAAATTAAAACTAGTAAGTGACTAATCATGAATCAACTACGTACATATATTAATGATTAAGTAATTCAAGGCACACCTTTTTCTTTTTCACCTCTTTTGAGATATATAAAGTGGTAAAACATTTTCGACAAAGCCAAAATCATAATGAGCTTGAACTTCTATAGGCTAAGCAAACCATACTTTTATAGTATAATTAACTTCCTCTCCCTTCTTACCTTATGCCCCTTTTTAAGAATAATTTCCTATCATCATTTTTTTGTACTTAGTAAATTTAATTAATAAATAAATGAATAAGCCATAATCCCTTAAGAAGGGAATTAGTAATATATAATACATAATACACAATATAATAATGTTTGAGATGAGAGTACTTGTTTTCGTCCCAACATGATCTGAAAGGCCAATATTTTTCACAAAAGAGATGTTTATATATGGCTTCTTGGCTTATAGAGATTCCTAAATAAAATATCAAATAGAAAAAGACAAAAATGACATGTTAGATAGTAATTTTTTATTTATTTATTAAGAATGCAATGCAAGCGATGAGTTTTGAATTGTTTTTGTTTTGTCTTGTCTTCGGATGTTTGTGCGTGCTGCATAGCTTACCAATATTGTGGAGATTTAATTATAAATAAATTAAATAAAACATCAACGATCATGAGTGAATTATTGTATGGATTTTCATATAGGATTAGATACCTTTATATGAGTTTCTTTTAACAAAAGAAATAAATAATAATAATTTTTTTTTTAAGCGAAGAAAGATAGACATGGACAGAGATGTTTAGCATAAAAATATATATTTTTTTTATGAAGTATGTGTAGATGTGGGACCTTATACAAAGCCATTACGTTAAACTAGGGTATTGCCCGCACAAGATGCGGGTGAACATTTTATGTAATTGTAGATTATATATTCTTATTTAAATGCTTAATATTTTTATTTTTTAAACTTATTATTCTAAAAAGTATCAAATAATAGAAATATTATTGTAATTAAAAATTTATCTTTAATAAAAATGATTTTATTTAATCCATATATTGTCCACAAATAATAATGCTTCTTTACTATTTAAATGGTTATGAGTATTTTTAAGCATTTATTTCCAAAAATATTTAATCCTTAATCTCTATTTTTATAAAAAAAAAATAATAGTTTTTCAGAATAAAGTTAATATCATTCATCATTATTCCTTCATTATCTTTAAAAGAATCTTAGTGCATCATAAAATTTATTACGCATTCATTGGTACGTAATGGTGCAATCAAAACCTGTTTGTTTTGGTTCTTAATTTTTTTGCAACAATGATTAATAATGGATTAATGTTACATATCTATTTTTGGTATAACGAATGAATTAGAAATTAAAAATGATTCATTATGTTAAATTCGGCAATTTTTGGAAAACTGATAGAAACAACTTTTAAGATATATTTTTCAAAAAAAGTTTGTTAATTGTAACTTTTTAGCTATAGGTAATCATAATTATCTTATTTTAACTTTTGTTTTCGTATAATTATAAATATTATTAATATTAGATATTAACCTAAATACAATAATTTTCTATTATGATTACTTCTTATTACTCAAACCAAAATATGAGTAGTTGTGCACAATTCCAAATATACTAAAAGTTAATAAATTCAAAAAAACAATCGCACTAAAATTGCCATAACATTTATTGGATGGACAACGTACATAAATATAGATAAATTTTTACACTTCTATTAAGATTAAACGAATCAAATAAAAAAAATAGTCAAATATACAACATATCAAAGTCACTTAAGTTCTAACCTTTTTTTATTTCTTTATTCATTTCACCTAAAAAATAAAAAAAAAATGTTAAAACATGATTAACAAAAAATCGTATTCATTTGAAACTCACAACAATAATCATACTATTTTTGAAAAATTTTCGGGATGAGAAAGAGAATTATAAAAATGTGCAGGTTTGAGGCAATAACAAAAATTCTAATTTAGAGAAGATATTTTCAGGGAGTAAACCGTGAAGAAGAGAGAAAATGGGAGAAGTACCTATGAGCAAAAAGACTTTTTCTCTCATCTCTCTTCTTTCGTTTCTTTATTTTTTTCTCAACTTTTTGAATCTGAGAAATTTAAAAATTGAAAATTGAGATGAAGAAAGAATAACTGAAAAGAAAAAAAAAAGAAGAAATAGATAATATAAAAAAAAAGGATGAAAAAGAGAAAGAAATGAAACATGAGAAAAAAAAAAAGAAACAAAGAACGTGAAAGAGAAAAGAAAGAAAGAGATGGAGTATGAGGGATAAAAGAGAGTAAAAAATAGAATGCAGAATAGGGTTTATGTCAATGTTGTTGCTAATTTATAAACATTTTTTTTATGTTCACAAATAAAAATTCATAAATCACCATAATTTCAATTTCAAATCTCAAAAATGATCGAAATAATAAAGTAATAAATCTCTAATTTAATAAGCAGGATTTCAATTTCAAATTTTAAATAAAAACCCTAAATATCTAGAGTTAGCTTATAGTCAATTATTTAATTATTTAAATTATTGCATAAATAACCAATCATTGATAGACATTTGTAGTGTATTCAGGAACGCCACTTGTCAGCCAAATAAAATCTCTAAATATCGCTCAATGAGCTTAGAATCCTATATTTTTTATATTTTAATAGATATTTTAATAGATAGATCGATATATCTTATTTTAATTGATGACCATATTGTCATTGTTTTAATATGTTTAATTAGTTTTTTACATCTTCTTTAATAATCGTGGCTCATAAAGAAAAAATTGTGCTAATGCATGTAATAAATTATTAATGGCTTTATTATTAGCTATAAATCCATTAAATCAGTTATATGATCAAATTCCTTTTTAATAGTATATATTAAATGAACATTGATGCATATATAAAACTGAGTATCAAATTAAAGTAGTTTAATTAATAATTTAATATATATGTACAATTTTTTTTTGACAAGAATATATATATGTGCAAGTATATTTTATGCTGTATGTGCCGATATAAGAATTATTAGGATGGAGTATATTTTTTTTATTTAGACTTAAAAAAATTTATTTGTTATTCAATGCCTATATATTTTTTTTTCTTTTTTGATAATATTAATCTCGATATCTATGTCATTGCAATTAATTACTTTGTATTGATTATATATGAGTAAGTTGTTTTACATATATCACTATAAAAAATAAAGCGGATAGCCACAGTTCCAATTCTTTAACCGAGGTATACATGAGCAACAAAATATTTCGTGATGGATTTTTATAACCGTTGGTATAATCGTCGCAAAACGGTTTTTATTTTTTATGTTGAATATGATCTGATGACATCCATTGTTTAGTTGCTAAATGACACTTATTGAAAATATACTAATTTTTTTATATAACACAACTAATTATATATATAATATACAAGTTGTGTATTATTTGGAATGATGAAAATTTTAATTATTGATATTTTTCAATAAGAGGTCTAATTAAGTTGTGATTTATAAATTTTTTATTATTTATAAAAAATATTTTGTTAACTCTAAAAATTGATGTCATTCCTTTTTAATTTATTATATCGGAGAGATATGAAATATTATTTTTAATATGTAAATCTTTTTATTATAATTTTATATAATTATTTATGTTTTTTGAATATATTCTAAAAAATAGATTTTTTCAACAAATTTTATCTTGCAAAATTGTACAAAATATTAAAATATATACTAATTTTTATTTATCATTTTTACCCTAAAAGTTATCTTAAAAGTGTTAAAAAAATATATTGCTTTTAAATGTATTAAAAAAAGTTATTAGTATATATGAATATATAGATAAATTTATTTGTATTCTTTTTTAAAAAATCCATTTAGCGGTGATTTTAAAAGAAATCACCGTTAAATTCCTACGAGCTCAACATTTTAAGGTGGTTGTAACATGAATTGCTTCTAAATTTTAAAAACAGTTGAGAAATGTACCTATTTAGCAGCGGTTGGATTTAAGCCGTTACTAAATCCAAAAATTTAACAACATATTATAAAATTGCCGTGAAAATCGTTGTTATTAGATGGAATTGTTGTAGTGATATATGTGCGTTTATTTTCAGGCAGACCCCTTTTCCTTTTTTAATTGGATGCAAGAGAATATAATGTTAGTTAAACTCACCCTAGCTAGCTAATATGAAAAAAAGATAAGAATAATGAAATACACTCAAATAGAAAAAGAATGGATGCATTGCATGATATGATGCAATTAATCTTTATCATAAGTATTTTCAAATTGACAATATTATATTATTAATAAATTAATTAAATAGTAACTTTGAGTTTCTATACCTGTAAAGTGTTGTTTATTCATAATATATACTGTACTATTATTACCTTTAAGATTTCAGCTATCTTAGATTAGATGCTTGATTTATTAGGCATAAATGCTAAAAGCATTTATTTCGTGGAGGATTAGTCAATTGTTTATTTGTTCATCATACTCAAAAGTAGAGTAGGATGCAATATAGAAAGTATCTATTCTGCATCTTCAAGTGTTTGTTAATTATTCGAATTCTTCTTATTATAAAGGTTGAGCAACTATATATTAGAGTTGTAGTTCCCATAATTACATTTCATGTGTCTAATTTTAGAAAAAAGTCAAATATAAATTTTCAATAATGCTACGTGTACATACAAACACATTAGATACACATAAAATATTTATTGTAAATAAATATACCATGTAAATGAATATACCATGTATTTATGTATTTCATGTGTACATGAATATTTATTGATAAGCTTTATATAATTAAGTATCAGAGAAAAGTTTTTTTTCCTCATTAAATTAAAGATAAGTATATTGAATAAAACCACAAATTAGTATCCGTATCACTACAACAATCCCAATAAATAGATTAAACAATGATTGATAGCGATTCTTACGACCGTTCATATAGACTATGTAATAAGACATTGGGATAGAGACAGTAGGATATAGACACTAAAATTTAATGTCTTTGTAGAGTGTTTTGCAATAATGAACACGACATACATAGACAAAGCTAAAATTTAATGTAAATGATATTTTTATCATTTTAAAAAAGATAATATTGGAATAATAAATAATTTTGTGGGTAAAAGAAAAATTTATTAAAAAATCATTTGTCCATCCTCCTAAATTCTGTGTCCACCATCAGTGTCCTTCATTCAAAAATGGACATAAAGACAATAAAAATTCAGTTAGAGACACTGTGTTCATATCCATATCTCTATCACCAAACAGGTTTGTGTACATCAGTGTTTATGTCTTAGTGTCGTATCCACCAAAAACAAACTTAATCATAATATACAGCTAGATTTTTAAATTTTGCGGCAATTTATGTCTAACCGTCACTAAATAGATGCATGTAATCATTATATATATACAAGAGATTAGACTTTCTAACAAAACAGAAGAAAAATTGGGTATTCTAGGAATTTCAAGGAAAAATAGAAGAAAACAAAAAAAAATAATTAAAATGGAAAAGAGAAATGGAGATTAAATCATCAAAGTAAAATTAAAAGCTAGAGTAGTATTCTAATTAAGGTCAGAGATCGAGAATCGTTTTGAATTCATACAAGAACTGAAATAAATACTTTTTTTAATGTGACGACTATTGCAATGAAGTGAGTTCAGAGAGAAAAATGGAATGTGTCACAACTGAGATTGGTGACTTGAGAGAAAGTTCACTCTCACAGTCTGAAAGAGAAACTGAACTTCATTGAACATGAAAAGTAAAATTACACATTGCTACAGTTAGATATTAATAACTACACTCTAACTATTATTAACTAACTATAGTTATACTAACTAATACATCTAACTAACTCATTTGGTTTGTAACTGCTTTATGTAACTAACTAATCTATTTAACTATTCTAACTTCTCTATCTCAAGTAATATCCCCTCTCAAGCTAGAATCCATACAATCTATCATTCTTAGCTTGCTATGATATGACTGCAACTGATTAGGAGCTAAAGCCTTTGTCAAGATATCTGCCACTTGGTGCTTTGTTGAAATTGGTAGCAATTTAGTTACTTGTTCCTGCCACTTATCTCTTACTACGTGACAATTCATTTCTATGTGCTTCGTTCTCTTGTGGAAGACCGGATTGGCTGCAATGTGTAGTGCAGATTGGCTGTCACAATAAATCCCAATTGGTTTGCTACTCTCAACCTTCAAATCCTGCAACACTTGAGTAATTCATTGTGCTTCTCTTGTGGCTGCAGCCAAAGCTCTGTATTCTGCCTCACATGAAGAGTTTGCCACTGTGTTTTGTTTCTTACTTTTCCATGACACAATTGATGAGCCAATAAAAAAATAATAACCTGAAATTGATCTTCTTGTATCTGAGCATGTACCCCAATCACTATCTGAAAAACCAGTTTGAGTCAATTCTGTGTCTGCTGCAAACAATAATCTCATGCTTGGTGTTCCTTTCAAATATCTCAACACTCTTAGAGCTGCTTCAAAATGCATATCAGTTGGACAATTCAAATACTGACTTAGTCTCCCAACTACATAGCCAATTTCTGGCCTAGTATTGGTTAAGTAAAGCAACTTGCCAGTTAACCTTCTATATTCCAAACTTGATTGCAGTAGTGTCCCTGAATCTTTAGCCAATTTCACCGTGTAGTCCATAAGTGTTGAAGCTGACTTTGTATTCATAAGGCCATACTCTTTGAGAAGATCACAACAATACTTGTTTTGACACACCATTATCCCCCTCTTGCTGCGAGCCACCTCTAATCCAAGGAAAAACTTTAGCTCACCAATGTCCTTGATCTTGAACAAATGGTGTAACTGCTGTTTGATGAAGGTAATCTCCTCTATGTCATCTCCTGCTACAATCAAATCATCAACATAAACAAGAATTACAGTGAAGTTAGCACCCTTGGATTTAGTAAATAAGCTATAATCACTACGGGATTGAAGATATCCAATGGAAAGAAGTGTATTAGTCAACTTTGTGTTTCACTGTCGGCTTGCTTGTTTCAAGCCATAAAGTGAACGATCCAATCTGCATATCAAGCTGGAATTAGATACAATAAATGCTTTAATCCTTGTTTAACAAAATAATAACAAAACAATTTGTCTACAAAATATTTTTTGAATAAAAAATTAACCTAATAAACATAGATAGAAAAATATTTAAGTTTAACAAGTTTGATATATCTAATCTTCATACTTTGCAAACTATTGTCTACTAATATCTTAACAAATTAACCACCAAATTAGTTATTACTGAATTATTTTATGATAGTGAATAGTTGAATAGACACTTTTTTAATGCTAATATCAAACACAAGTATCCTATTAAAGTTAAAAAGAAGAAGAAGAAGAATTGTAATAGTAGATAAATTTAATGATAATTAATATAATGGGATGAAAAGCAATACGTGATAAGAGACAAGGTTAGGCGGGGTATATATATTGTAATCTATGACACGAAATGTTTAATTTATTGAAAGAATTTAGAGGTTTTTTTTTTCTTCTTTTCTTTTCTTAAATCTGGTTCTAAGGGTTGTTGATGTTATCCAGCTCTACTCTACATACATGAGGTATATGACCATGATTATTGATTAATCATTTTTATAACTCACATAATATTATTCTTCTTTGACTTTGATTCTAATTTAATTTATATAGTCTTGGAGGTACCGTGTTTGATGCAAACATTGTACTTGAGTTAGTATAAAAAGACATAAAAATTCAAATAAAAAATTAACAAAAACAAAGAGACAGATAAAAGGAAAAGACTATATATATACACCATGGGGAATCTATACTTATAGTCTAATGATGTTTTGAACATAGTGCGTTTGGAATGCATCATAACTAATATTTAAAATTCTTGTGCAAAATATTAAAAAAAATACTTCTAATTTTTAACATATATATTTGTATATATTATTTAACATATTTTTAATATATATTTAATATTCTCAACATATATTCAGTATAAACAATATTTATTGGTATATTTTACTATAAATACATTAGCTTAAGACCTATGAAAATTTTCATTATCAATTTTTCTTTTTAATCTCAACTTAACCAATTGACTTAAATAATAATACAGATAAAAAACTATATGTACAAATCTTATCGTTAATCTTATCAAATCAAATAATAAATTTTAAGTAAATGAACCAGAATAACGAGAATGATGATTTTTACGAAGGTTAAGTCCGTGATACCGTATGTATATGCCTTGCTTAGAAGGTGCACCGGATTTGATTCCTAGGTATAACTAGAAAGTGGTGAATAGAACCCATGGAGAGGGAAAAGGGGTGTGCGTGTGTTGTGTAAGTGTTTGTCCAAAAAAAAAAAAAAATCCGTGACCTTTCAGGTTCAAAAAAAAAGGTCCGTGACCATGTTGCGGTTGCCGGAAAATTGGTGTGCCCGGCGGTAATGGTAGGGACTCTAAAAGACGGTGGTGAATCCACGTGGAGCGCACAGTAGTGGGTGGTAGTGGAAACATAACCATGACTGCGACACGTTCCCTTCTTCAACTTCTTTTTGACTCTCTGTACCTCTACACTCCCATACACTTACACACACAGCACGACCCACAAAATTTGCAACTACAACGTCACATAATTTTCTTTTTTATTTTTTAATTATACACACAAATTTAGCAAAATTCAAAATCCACCAAAATAAGAATAAGAACATATTCTTAAATTCAATTCAGGTGAATACAAAATATTAGTTATTAAATTAACAACAATAATAGATGTGTGTAAATATATATATCATTTAATTTATTTTTACTATATATTTTATATTTTAATATATATTTTAGAAAATTATTAGGTATACATGTATTTTTATCGGTCAATTTTAATTAAATCATTCTCTTTCTTATATGTCTTTTTTTTTTAAAAAAATTTCTTCAATTAATGGATGCTTTTTATTGGATTGAAATCAACTTAGTTAAATTTAATTAGACAAATATTAACAAATATATCACCACTCAATTTTATATGATGAACTGATAACCAATTTGGTAATTATTGACTTTATATCTTTTATCTGCTAAAAATGGTTCCACTTACTTTGCATGTTAGTTTTTTTTTTTTTTTCAAAGATTATTTCACGGCATCTCCAATCCATCTTGACTAATTTATTCTGTATTTGCTAATAGCCAATAAATTATTAAATGCACGCAATAAAATGTAAGAACATGCCAGATTTGCTAATAAATTAATTATTAAATAAATTCAAATTGATTACTAAAAAAAATAAACTTAATTGTTTTGTGTCTTTTAAATAAGAATATATATCCAAATTAGTCCCCAAAGAATTTTAAAATAGACATTTTAGTCCTAATAAAAATTGATTACCAGATTAATCGCCAACGTTAATAATTGTCAGACATTTTGGTCCCTAACAAAATTAATTACCAGATTAGTCCTCAACATTAGTAGACATTAGATACTTTAGTTCTTTCTTTATCTTTTCTGTTAACCATTAATAGTTCGATTCGACGTGACACGTAAAGCTATTTGATCCATCTAAAATTTAGCTTAATGTGTGACTAAACAGCTTCACGTGTCACGTTGAATCGAATCGTTAATGGTTAACAAAGAAAATGAAAGAATGACTAAAATGTCTGACGTTTACTAAGGGATTAATCTGATATTTAATTTTGTTAGAGACCAAAGTGTCTAATATTTATTAACATTGGAGACTAATCTAATAATTAATTTTTGTTAATAACCAAAACATCCATTTTAAAAATCTTTGGAACTAATTTAAATATATACTCTTTAGATAATGTTGGAATTTGAGAGCTCTTACCACGGAAATCAGCTAATATCGTATAAACTACATGCATATAAACTCAAATTGATTACTCTATTGTCTCTAAATGTTAATTATTATTTATATTTATTTTCTTTCAGGACTCAATAAATGTAAATAAAAAAAAAAGAATATGGCAATAATATAAGGTCCATTTTTATAATGGTGGGCTTCATGTTCCACTTAATTCAATAAAAAATTGATCTTTCTGAAAGCCGTCGTCTTCTCAACGCAATGATGGAAGAAGGTTTTTGTTTATGACTTACCACTTCTTTCTCCTCCTTCTTCTTCTTCTTCATTCTACAAACCTACCTTTATTTCTATAACTCTTATTTAGCTTCGCCTTTTCTTTCATTTCCTTTTATTTTTATTATTACCTTTTAATTCTAATTTTCCTTTTTATATATATAGTAATTAATTAATTAATAAATAATTATCCTAATCCTAATCCATATAAGTGCTGTGGAAAACAAGGAAGCCAGTGAAGTGAGTAGTACGGATCACACTCTGTTTCTTAGTTTGTGACATAAGAAGAGAGAGAGAGAGAGATGCTTTTGTCTTTTGTTTTCAACTAAGCTTGTTTTTTGTTTCTTGTCTTTGCTACAATTTCGAGTTCTTCTAGGATTACCGGTATTTTCTTTCTTCTCAATGTTAGTTATTGCTACTTCTTTTGTTGTTGTTGCACTTTGGGAAAAGGAAAAGGGTATAGTTTAGGATTTGGTTTTCGTTGTGTCCTTTATGTGTAAATAAAAAAAGAAAAAAAAAGATTTTTTTTTTCTTAATTTGTTTTTGATTTGTTTTCCTTTTTGGATTGGAAAAGAAAAGATGGTAGTACTACTACTGTGGAATCTTTTGCTTAGGGTGGTGTTGTAAAACTGAATTTTGAATTATGCAGTGTATGTGTTTGTGTTATTGTCTGGTTTTTCCATCTTTCTTGAAATTGAATTGATAATTCAAGTTATTTAAACTAAGGAACTTAACTTCTTCAAGAACTTGATCTTCTGCTACCCTTTTCTATGTTGGTTTTGGTTCCTTCCTCCTCCTCCTCCTAACAGTTTCTATTTTTAACTTTTTCTTTTTCTTCTTAATCATAAATTTCTTCTTCTTCATCATGGTCAATAGTGGCTCTTTTAGTCTTTAAGATTCATAGCTTATTCTAGTCAGCACTATCTTCTTCTGTTTCTTGTTAAAGTTTTGGTCTTTTCGGCTTATAGCTTTTCGCAATCTTTTTTGGAAAAAAAACACATAATTATCAACTTTTGAGCAACTTTTCAAGCAAGCATTTGAGTAGTATTTCAAAAGAGCTTGGCTTAATGTGTTTTAAATGATCACTATTTCTTAAAAGGCATCCATCCTTTTGCATTCGCTTTTTTATTTTGTGTAATTTTTATAGTAATGAATTGGTTATAAATGATCACTATTTCTCAAGCAAACATTAATGCTTTTCTTTTTTTCTTGGCAGCAGTTTGATATAGATGTTTTCTGTGCTGATTAGTCCATAGAGCATGAATTCACCATCGACGCAGTTCGTTTCATCGAGAAGGATGGGTGTCTATGATCCTCTCCAGCAGATCAATATGTGGGGAGAAAGCCTCAAAAGCAATGTCAATTTAACTGCATCCATTCCCTTAATTGATGAAGCTGACATAAAGTTTGATAGTCAGGTATGACGAGTTTACCAAATTTGTTGCTATGTTTTCATGGAAAATGGGAATGTCTATTCTGCCTACTAACCGAATCTGTTTATGGCTATTGTTGCCTAGTCAGAGGATGCTTCTCACGGTATGCTCGGAACAAATAACAAATATGACCAAGAAGCCAGTAAACCTATTGATAAGGTGAGAATAAGATGTATTACAAATGCAGTGTTTAAAATATAGGTATAAAAAATAGTAGGAATCTTACATGTTTTAAACATGCAGATACAGAGAAGACTTGCGCAAAATCGAGAGGCTGCTCGCAAGAGTCGTTTGCGGAAAAAGGTTTGAATGGTCATATACATTGATGGATATGTCAATACACATCTACTGTTTTTAGATGTTGCTAATGTTGATGTGATTTCTGATATTTGCCTTACAGGCCTATGTGCAGCAATTAGAATCAAGTCGTTTGAAGTTGATGCAGCTAGAGCAAGAGCTTGAACGTGCGAGACAGCAGGTGCAGTATAGGTTCTTCTCAATTTATCATTATACGTTGATAAATGTCATCATTCTTTTTCTGGTTTCCTTAATATTTTGAGCCTATGAAACTGCAGGGAATGTATGTAGGTGGTGGATTGGATACTAATCATCTAGGTTTTGCTGGACCTATTAATTCAGGTTGGTTTGTTATCATGCTACTACTTCTAGTTCTAGATATTTATTTTTAATGTTTTTAGTCCCTAAATTTCTAACATGCTAAATTGGTGCCTAAGTTCTTGTTTTAGCATCTTGCATGTCATAATATTAATGTCTGTTGCCTCTGTCCCTTGACAACCTTTGGTTTCAAATCAAATTAAATCTTGTAACCCCAATTGATGGTAGAAATCTTTAATGTGTTATAGTACTCTTTTTTCTTTTCTTTTCTTTTTCCAATTGTTTCTTGCATTCTTAGAATATCCGATATGCAGGGATCACGACTTTTGAGATGGAGTATGGACACTGGGTCGAGAAGCAAAATAGTCAAATCTTAGAGCTGAGAAATGCTTTAAATTCTCATATTGGTGACTTAGAGCTGAGGATACTTGTAGATGATATGATGAATCATTACAGTGAAATCTTTCGCATGAAATCTGCTGCTGCGAAAGCAGACGTTTTCTATGTAATGTCCGGTATGTGGAAAACTACTGCCGAGAGATTTTTCTTATGGATTGGAGGCTTTCGCCCCTCTGAACTTCTAAAGGTGATGATTCATATCTAATGAATGAGAGAGTCTGAAAAAATGTCTTCGATTGTCTATAGATTTATTGTCTTGGTCAAAACTCAAAATTGAATCTCTACACCTGCATTTCGAAATTTCCGAAGGACTTAATTGAGCTCCTTGACTAAATTATGTTTATATCCAATCATGTAAAACTAATTTACACAAATATCCAATCATGTGTTGTCATAATCAATTGCAGGTTCTTCTTCCTCTGATTGAACCTTTGACTGAGCAACAAAGATTGGATGTCTGCAACCTTGGACAATCATGTCAGCAAGCGGAAGACGCCCTTTCACAAGGTATGGAGAAACTCCAGCAAACCCTTGCTGATAGCATAGCAGCCGGACAACTGATGGAAGGAAGTTATATTCCACAGATGGCTACTGCTATAGAGAAGTTGGAAGCTCTGGTGAGCTTTGTGAATCAGGTAACATACCACTTTTTCTTTATAGCCATTACTTCCAATTTGATAAAAAAAAAAGACTTCTCTTTCTACCATGCTGTTTATCAAAGCATTCCTTGTGTGGGTATTAATTTTTTGCACTTGAGTTATTTCCCAACATCCCTGTTATTCCATTCTACAATCAACTATAATGGTATAAGTCATAAACCGATCCAATATTAAAATTTAAAACCTCTGTTATATGCTTTATTATTTTTTCTTGTGTGTACATTTATGTCTTTGCCTATTATATTCAAGAAATGGTAAACACAGTTCTGTGCTTTAAATCTATTATTTGGGTAATGTGAAGTAGGATCAGAAGTGGTTAGTTTCTGTCTGATGTCAAGACTCAAGATAGCTCTGTTCATTTAAAACTACCAATTGATCACTATTATAATACTTGTTTCTTTGGCAATTTTATCATTAAGCATTTATAGTAACCATTGGAGGCCTAAGTAGTATAAAATCAACCAACTTAGGTTGGTCGAATGGTTAGCTCATTCGTCCAATTATGCAAGTGTTTGGGGGGTTTAGGATTTCGCCTTGTTATGCAGAAACTTATTGGCCAACAACAAACCCTTGAATTGAGCTTTGATCCACGACAGAGTAGTCCTTGGCCTGTCTGGTTGGAGGATTCTGTGAGAAATCAATCATGCAGTAAAATGATACTCTTATATTTCAAGCATAATGAATGAAATATTAAACATAACTGTTCTTTACCAACAGCAAGTTGGTCTAGCAGTGTAAGGTCTAGATCGTTTCTTTTCCTTCTTGAGTTTGAACTCTAAGAAATGTAATAAAAGAAATTGTGTTGGAAGCTGAAGCCACAAGCCCCGCATCGGCTTAATCTGTATCTAGTAATAGGATCCATATATCAGTTAGTAAAAGAAGGAAATAGAACCTTGCTTTAGGATCATTGTCTATATTTCAGTTTAGCTTTGTCCTTTGTATTGGAAATTAAATCATGTTGTGATTAGATAAATTCAACCATGCTTTTGTGTACACCAGGCTGATCATCTTCGGAAGGAGACACTGCAACAGATGTCTCGGATATTGACTATCCGTCAGGCAGCTCGATCCTTGCTTGCTTTGGGGGAATACTTCCAGCGCCTTAGAGCTCTGAGCTCGCTTTGGTCAAATCGTCCTCGCGAACCAGCTTAGTCGTCTTCGACCATTATTGTAAGAATCCAAACTTGTAACATGAACTGCGGTGTGATGAAATGCAGCCAAGTTTCTTTGGCTCGGAAGGAGCATGAGAAAACCATGTACCACAAGGCTGACGGGGTGGTACATGGCTGCTCGGATTTTTCCAGCAGTCTTTTGAGTTATGGAGAAGTTGTAAATATGACTGCTCTCATAATTCTATGCATATGAGTTTGTAAATAAATTAATTTTGGACGCATGGTATATATATATATCTTTTGGTTTGTTGCAAAATGAAATATTTACAATAAGTAAGTCTGCTTGGAAGTTGGTTATGTAAAATGTGTATAATATTATCAAGTTGTGTTGTTTTTGAAGATCAATGGATTCTCTTTGAGGAGTTTTATTTCAATTGATTGTGCATTTTCTGTTTATTCCCTCTTTAATTCTTGTTCTCTCTACAGAAGCATCTTTGCTTATTCTTCCCTCACTGGTAAAATTTATACTAATTCTTTTTTATTTGTGCATGTGAGTTGTGATGTTTTTCTTATAAATCTCCCTTAGAATAAATTAATATAGTTTTTTCTCTTAATACTACAACAACAACAACAACAACAAAGCCTTATCCCACTAGGTGGGGTCGGCTACATGGATCAAACGACGCCATTGTGCTCTATCATGTATCATGTCTACAGATAGACCGTTGACGTTTAGGTCTCGTTTAACCACCTCATGGATGGTCTGCTTAGGTCTTCCTCTCCCTCTCACTCCTTGTCCATATTCCATTAGATCCACCCTCCTAACTGGGTGATCTGTTGGCCTTCTTCCCACATGTCCAAACCACCTCAGACGCGATTCCACCACCTTTTCAATAATAGGTGCTTCTCCAACCCTCTCTCTTATATCTTTATTCCTTATTTTATCCAATCTCGTGTGGCCACTCATCCATCTCAACATCTTCATCTCTGCCACACTTAACTTTTGTTCATG
>JASCZI010152287.1:0-17828 GCA_036250425.1 Stylosanthes scabra | reverse complement strand
AACTCCTTAATCCTCGTGGGACGATAACTCTTACTCACTTTTATTACTTGATACGATCCGGTACACTTACCGGTGGGAGTTTGGGAGTCCGCAAGGATTTCCGACACCACGTGGCTTCTGGATGCTTAGGCGTGGCTCTGGACGCCTGTACTTTGAGCTTCAGGTTGCTTGGCCACACCTAGGCATTGATTTGAACGCCTAGGCGTGGGCCTTGAGTACCCTGGATGTGCTTGAGGCTTGTTGGGCCACGCCTAGGCGTTGATGTCCACGCCTAGGCGTGGATGGCTTGGCCCTGAGGAGGACTTGGGACGCCTAGGCGTGGATGGCTTAACCCTGGGCTTTTGCTCTGGACGCCTAGGCGTGAATCTCCACGCCTAGGCGTGGGGGCTCTGGCAGAA
Source organism: Stylosanthes scabra (assembly GCA_036250425.1). Classification (NCBI taxonomy): domain Eukaryota; kingdom Viridiplantae; phylum Streptophyta; class Magnoliopsida; order Fabales; family Fabaceae; genus Stylosanthes; species Stylosanthes scabra. The sequence goes on along the minus strand of JASCZI010152287.1, from coordinate 17,430 downwards.
TGCTCCAAATTCCTTCTTTCTTGCTCCTCAAGCTTCCTTTCTCCATTTTTCCTATAAATAATCAACAAAATACTCAAAGTACCAGTGTTTCATCATAAATAAACATGTTCTAATAATTATAACTATTTTTACCAATTTTAGCATGAATTTAAGTAAATTAGGTGAAGAATACAACATAAATTAGGATATTTTATCTATAATGATGCTCATGCATCAATATGACAAAGAGAGATGTCCACTTTAGAAGAACATTGTTAGATCATGCAATAAATTGAGTGATGGTTTTCTAGTGGCTGGGTGCGGAGAGGTAAAAGGGGGTGGTGTTTGGGCTGATATTATGAGGATTGGTAATAAAAATAGGGAGTTGATGAACCTGTTCATGGAGGGAGTAGAGTTGGTTGTAAGTGAGGGTGGTAGAATAAGATTCTGGCATGAAAATTGGTTGAGGGAGGGTGTTTTGAAAGATAAATTCCCAAGGCTATTTTTATTGTGTCTTGAGAAATCATGTACTCTTAATGACTGTGGCTTTTGGAATGGTTTTAACTGGATTTGGACCCTCTCTTGGAGGAGAACTTTGAGGGGATGGGAGGAGGATTCGTTGAAAGAACTCCTGACTATCCTAGCCCGTGTTGGTATACGAAGGGGCAAGGAGGATACAATAAGATGGAAGCACAGCGCGGACGGGCAATTTTCAGTGAAATCCTTTGTGCAAGTGTTCGACAAAGATAAAGATCACCTAGGAGACAGCAATATGTTCATCTTTACCAAAAGCTTGTGGAAGAGTCTTGTTCCCCCAAAGATTGAGCTATTAGTGTGGTTCGTTATACTTGAAAAACTCAACACTAGGGGGAAGCTTGCAAGATGCGGAATAATAGAAGAACAACATGCAAGATGTGTATTATGTGATTGTGAAAGTTTCGAATCAGTGTTTCATCTTTTTTTTAGCTACAACTATGCTTGGTGCATTTGGTCTCATATCTTGAAGTGGTGGAATGTATATTGGGCATGGCCGGGATGCACTAAGGAGTGCTTTGAAGCTTGGGTCTCATAGAAAATGAATAGAGAAAGATTGAGGAGCTAGGTTACTTGTTTCTTTGCGGCGATATGGTGCATTTGGAATATCCGGAATAATAAGGTTTTCAACAACAAGGATACGAGTATTGAAGAAGCTTTGAGCATGATAGTATCAACCCATTGCCAATGGGTTTCAGAATGGAATGAGAGGAATATAAAGCAATGCCACTAAAGACGTTACAGGAGAATACTAAAGCTTATTGCTCAATTTCATTTTTTCTTTAGTGGTGTTACTATAATATGAATAGCTTGATGTATTTGTATTTGTATTGTGCCTTGTGTTGGTTGCTGGACAACTTGCTTGATGTGTTTGTTACTGATTGAATTGTTTCGGTTTGGAACCTCTCACCCCTCATTTTGAGTCCTTGGTGAGTGCTTAATGATCAAAAAAAAAAATCAATCAATTTTAATCATTATCAAATAATTAAAAAAGATAACCTTGAAGACAATTATAAAATTAAAACTTTCTCATACCAACTCTAATTCCTCACGTCAATACTTAGTGAATTAATTACGTTCCAATTGCTATACTTGGAAATCAATTTGCAATCAATCAATATATATATATATATATAGAACCATGCTACGGAACCAACGTTAGGGAACTCTTAGGGAGCCAATAATTAAATTATCATCCAAAATTTATATGAGTTATCATCTATAACTCATATATCCAAAATTAAGTTATCATTCAAAATTTATATGCTTTATCATCCGTATTTATGTGAGGGCTCCCTATTGATCATAAATCATTGACACCCTAGTATTTTTATATATTATCATATTGGTGATAACAACCTATTAAAATTTTTCAAATAATATCATCAACTACAATATTTATGATCCATACAAATCGAGACAATTCTCTTATCAAAGAAGCCTCGTCATTCCCTACCATATAATAATTCTGCAAGATATAAAATAATTACATCAAGAAACCAAATATACCCCTTATTCTCTTGTGGAAATGCCTTGAAGCAGCACATGAGTAATAATCTCTGAAGAATCTAAAAGAACAATACAACCACAATGTCATCAAATGTAATTAATTCATTATTATAAGATATTTTTTAAAAAAAATATTACCTAACCTGATTACCCACTAATTCGGTTACTGGTTGTTAAGTTTGTAAGAAAACAATTTAGTAAGTTAGTTACAGATTACCTACACTTCAAGTCACCAGTTAAGTTTATTTAGATAGTTATTGTTATGTATATATAGCTGTAATGTAGCTCTAGCTAATTAGGATTCATCATTCTGTTTCTATAATGAGAAGTAGCTTCATTCATTTCCCAAACTCTCTCTCTTCATTCCATTCTTTTTCTTATTTGCTCTGATTTTTCAGAATTCTTCTTTCTTCCTTTCTTAGTTGCTCACTTGACAGAGCTTGATGAGAGCTTCTGCATCTCCCGGCACGAGATTTTACATGGTGCGGTGAGCATGGAGGAGATGCTGTAAGTGTTCCGATCAACGAGCGTAGTGAGAAAGAGATCTGGATCTGGCTTCTTTGGATCCATTGATAGTTGCCTTGCAACACTGATTTACTGCTACATTCTCATTCTTGTGATTCACAATCTCCTTCGATCTAGCTATGGCGAATGTGAATCCTGCGATGAATCGTCATCCTCATCGGACAATTCCTTGACTAATTCCATGGATATTCAGCAATTAGCAAAGTTGTTGACTCAATTGACTACTTTACAGACGCAAATGGCGAAATCCAACTCAAATCCTGCAACAGATCCAACGAGTCCCTATTTTGTGCACCCTAGCGAAAATCCAGGTACATCTATTGTCTCGGTGACGCTTACTGCTCAAAATTATCACAATTGGAGTAACAAGATGTTAATGGCACTAAAAGGAAAGAATAAATTGAAGTTTATTGATGGCACAATTAAGAAGCCTACTGAAGATGATCCACTGTTTGAGGCTTGGGAAAGGTGTAATACCTTTGTGGTTTCTTGGATAAATTTGTCCCTGAGTCCTGAAATTTCGGAGAGTGTAATATGGAACAATGTTGCTTCCGATTTGTGGTTAGACCTAAGACACAGATACTGCCAGGGAGATAGGTACAAAGTTGCAGAATTAGAAGAGGAAATGTACAATCTGAAACAAGGAGATCAAAACATAACAAGTTATTTTGCTAAACTTAAGGCAATTCGGGAACAATTGTTTGATTTTAGGCCTATTCCTAAATGCATTTCTTGCAATGAGGAATGTCATTGCGGTTTGATGGTAATGAGACAGTATAGGGATGAAGCATATGCTGTTAGGTTGTTGAGAGGACTTAATGAGCAATATGCAAATGTGAGATCACAGATTATGATTATGAATCGGATTCCTGATGTTAACACAATCTTTTCTCTACTCACTCAACAAGAAAGACAATTTGGTGTTTTTGACTTGTCATACACTAAAACCTTGTTGCAGACCACTCAGTTAAGTTTTTCTTATGGTACTGGTAGAGGAAAAGGGAAAAATGGTGGAAGTAGTGGCAAAAATGGCAATGGAGGCAGAGGACGTGGTAGAGGAAAGGAGCAGTGCATTTACTGTGGTAAAATGGGACATACCATTGATACATGCTACAAGAAGCATGGTTGTCCCCCTCACTTGAGGCAGGGTCAGGGATAAGCAATTGTGAATCACATAGCTGCTGGGAATTCTGATGATTGCAGCAACACTACTCTTGATGTCTAGCAGGAGGAAGTGAATGATAAAACAAGCATTGAGTTAACAAATAGCCAAAGACACGTTTTTTTGAACCTTCTCAAAGCACATGATAAGAAGCATCCTCATCATAGTTCTGCAAACCAAGTTCAGAACATTCCATCTACTTCAGGTTAAGGTAAGATACTTCTATTGCAGTTTAGTGCAAGGATCTTATCTTTGGTTAGACCAAAATCTGCTCTTTGGGTCATAGACACTGGAGCTACAGATCATGTTTCTTTTGATCTAAATGATTTTAGCACCTATAAAAAGGTGAAACCATTGATTGTGAAAATGCCTAATGGCAGCCTAACAACAAGTAGCATTGTTGGCACCATCACATTTTCAAACAATCTATTTTTAGAAAACATCCTGTTCATTCCTACATTTGACTACAAATTGATTTCAGTGTCAAAACTAACAAACCATTTGAAATGCAAAATGCTTACTGATGATAAGTTGTGTGAAATTCAGGACAAAGCTACATTGAGGATGTTGGAGTAGCTAAGTGTGCAGCTGGTCTGTATACAATGAAAAGTCTTCCATTGCATCATACTGCATCTGCATCAATCACTACACATGAACCTTCAACTCTGAATTTTCAATTCAAGAGAATAAAGCAATTGCCTCTGCATCTTTTGAAAGCAAGAAACTATGGCACCTTAGACTAGGACATTTGCCACATAATAAGATAGCATTGATGCAGCATGAATTTCTTTCATTACTTGTAAAAATTCTGATATTAAACCTTGTGATGCTTGTCATCTAGCTAAACAGAAACATTTGCCCTTTCCTTTAAGTAATAGTGCAACAACAAATTGTTTTGATCTCATTCATATGGATATATGGGGACCAATTTCTGTACCATCCAGTTCTGGATCCAAATACTTTCTTACTATAGTTGATGATACTAGTGGATATAAATGGATATATTTCATGAAATTTAAATCTCATGCTTCAAAACTGCTAAAGGATTTTGTTCAGCTTGCTAAAACTCAATTTAATAGACAAATCAAGTGCATTAGGACCGATAATGATCTAGAATTTTTATTAAAAGAGTTTTATGCTAGCACGAGAATTCTGCACCAAATCTCATGTGTTGAAACTCCACAACAAAATGGTGTTGTGGAGAGAAAACATCAACACATTCTTGGAATTGCTAGAGCTTTATTATTTCAATCTGGTGTACCAAATTTTTTTTGGCAATTTGCAATTTCACATGCAGTTTATGTGATTAATAGAACTCCAAGTACTATTTTGAAGAAGGAAAGCCCTTACAAAATTCTTTACCAACATAAACCAGATATACTTGCTTTAAAGGTGTTTGGTTGCTTGGCTTATGCAAGCACCTTGCAAGCAAATCGAACAAAATCGGATCCAAGGGCTAGAAAATGTGTTTACTTAGGACATAAGGAAGGGACTAAAGGTTCTGTTTTAATAGATATCAAAAGTAGGGAACTTTTTCTTTCTAGAAATATCATTTTCTATGAAAATTATTTCCCTTATTTGGAACCCAAGCACAAAGTGCAACAAAATTCTGATATTGTTAAGGCAACATCAAATATTTTTAATAATGCAGATCCTTTCAACTATATTGCACATCAACATTCATCTTTTCCATCACCATTATCATCATTAGTTTATCCCATTCATTCATCTGACATGCAGGAAACATTACTCATGATCATGGATCTTCAAATTTTGATTCTTCAAACATTGCATCCAACAATGCATCACCTCAGGTTGAAAGAGATTTGCCAATCTCTACAAGACCTGTTAGAAATAGGAATCCACCATCATATCTTAAAGATTATCATTGTATGTTTGCCAAAACTGGCCTAGCTCCTCCATCTACTCAATGATATGCCATTTCGCAATACTTATCATATGATAGGCTTTGTTCTAAACAAAGAACCTTAACTTTGGCCATCTCTTCAAATCCTGATCCTCGCACCTATGATGATGTTGCTGCTCATCAATGCTGGAAGGAGGCTATTCAAAATGAGTTAGAGGCTTTGAAGTTAAACAATACTTGGAGAATCAGTAAGCTTCCAACTGGGAAGGCAGCAATAGGGTGTAAATGGGTTTTTAGAACCAAATTCAATGCCGATGGAACCATTGAACGGCACAAGGCCAGACTGGTAGGAAAAGGTTTTACACAGATTGAGGGAGTTGATTTTCTTGATACCTTCAGTCCAGTGGTTCGCATGACTACCTTAAGAGTTGTGTTGGCTGTCGCAGCAACACAAAACTGGCACCTCAAACAACTCTATGTGAATACTGCCTTTTTGCATGGAGATTTGTATGAGGAAGTCTATATGAAAGTTCCACCAGGGCTTGATGGTGTTGAACCAGGGATGGTGTGCAGGCTGCAAAAATCCTTATATGGCTTAAAACAAGCAAGTAGGCAGTGGAATTTGAAGTTGACAGCAACACTCATTGAGGCTGGCTACAAGCAGTCTGTCCCAGACCATTCTCTTTTCACCAAGGTCGTTGGTACTGCTATCACAATTATCTTGGTATATGTTGATGATTTGGTTTTGACAGGGAATGACATCACTGAAATTGAAAATATCAACCAAATTTTGCATCACAAATTCAAGATCAAAGACATTGGGGATTTAAAATTCTTCTTAGGCATGGAGATTGCTCGATCCACCCGAGGAATTCATTTGTGCCAACGAAAATATGCCTTAGATATCTTGGAGGATTTTGGTTTTCTGGACTGCAAACCAACAAGCACACCTATGGATTATGCAACCAAATTATCCAAAGAAAGTGGCACCTTGCTTTCAGACTTCACTCATTACAGGCAGCTCATTGGCAGGTTGCAGTATCTTGCCAACACCAGACCCGATATATCGTATGCAATTGGCAGGTTGAGCCAATTCATTGATTGTCCCACCACTGCACATTTGGAGGCTGCATATTGAGTTCTTCGATATCTCAAGGGATGTCCTACAATTGGTGTTTATTTCCCAGTAGAGTCGAATCTCAAGGTCACAGGTTTTTCAGACTCTGACTGGGCAGCTTGCATTGATACTAGACGTTCCATCACCGGTAATTGTTTTTACCTTGGCACTGCACTAATTAGTTGGAAAAGTAAGAAGCAAACTACAGTTTCAAGGTCCTCTTCAGAAGCTGAATACAGAGCTTTAGCGAACAACACTTGTGAAGCTCAATGGTTGTCATTCATCTTCAAAGATATTGGCATGCCTCTCAAAGAGCCAATCACCATTTTCTGTGACAACCAATCAACAATTCATATAGCGGCGAATCCTATCTTCCATGAGCGCACAAAACACATTGAGGTAGACTGTCATATCACTAGGGAGAAGCAGCAAGCTGGTCTTACACATCTGCTGCCAATTTCTTCAGCAAACCAATTGGCAGACTTCTTAACGAAACCTTTGGCTCCGGATCCATTCTCTGCAAATTTGTCCAAGCTAGGCCTTCTTGATCTACACACGCCTAGCTTGCGGGAGGGTATTACCTAACCTAATTACCCACTAATCCGGTTACTGGTTGTTAAGTTTGTAAGAAAACAATTTAGTAAGTTAGTTACAGATTACCTACACTTCAAGTCACCAATTAAGTTTATTTAGATAGTTACTGTTATGTATATATAGCTGTAATATAGCTCTAGCTAATTAGGATTCATCGTTCTGTTTCTATAATGAAAAGTAGCTTCATTCATTTCCCAAACTCTCTCTCTTCATCCCATTCTTCTTCTTCTTTGCTATGATTTTTCAGAATTCTTCTTTCTTCCTTTCTTACATGCTCACTTGACAGAGCTTGATGAGAGCTTCTGCATCTCCTGGCACGAGATTTTACAAAAAATATTAAATCTTACAATTTGAACATTATGTAGAAAGCAAAGAAGTAATATAATTTGAATTTAGCCTGCAAAGCTCTTCGACAACAATTTTGATAAAGAGCAAATAAAAAAAAATTCAAAGATTAATAACAAAAACAAACCTTATAAAAAAAACTTTTGTTCTAAAACTTACACTCATTAATTCTAAAAAAAACACTATATATATAACATTTACGGTAGTGTAAGAAAGAATCACTATAATTATTAAAAAGATTTGATATATAATTTCATTAATGTTAATTGAAATATATTTATATAACATGTTTACTAATTAATTTAATTGATTTAATTAATTTTGTTATAATTATTGATTCTTATTACTATAATTATAGTTGATTAAATTATTATTATTCCAATAAGAAAACAAATTAAATTAACTCATTGTCTTATTTATCTTTTACTAATTAGCTAATATTTACTCCAATTAAATTAAATTAGTATATGGCCCATGCTATGCGCGGTTGTTGTATCTTTCAGTTTCATACTATTTTTTAATAATGCGTTTTTGATAAATTTATTTCAACAAATCAATGAGTTTGAGGTATTTTCATACCTTTTATAAATACCTCCATTGATTATGTCATTATATGTTTTTTGTTTGTATAAAAATATATGATTAAAATAACTCAATGTTAGCAATAATAATTAGGTGAGCAATTTAAATTAATTATCATATGAAATAATGTGTACTTTTGATTGTCTAAAATTTAACAGTTTATATAAATTTTAAAAAAAAAAGTGAAGCAAGTGAAACAAAATATATATTGGCAGGAAAAATTAATTATAACAAAATATTAACAAAAGTGAAGCTAGTCACCAAATAACTTACTCAATATCTTTTATCATAACGGCTATTCGCTTCGTCTTAATGCTCATCGCAATTTCTTTGTGTTCCTGCTTCCCACCACTTCAACGATGATGTCTTTGTCAATTTAGACAACATAATTATAAATTTAAATGACTTCATAATTATCATGTCAAATTAAAAGAATGCATTTCACCTAAAAAATACTAAAAGAGTTCAACTAAAAAAAAATTATATGGATCGATGAATTCGACATGTAAAAAATCTGGTATGATCTTTATAACAAAAGGACACAGCTCAAAAGAGGGAATTTCAACGGGTTGAACTGTTGTTTTCTTGTAGAAGATTAGGATCCATTTATATGGTACGGCACGCATCCTTGGTCTAGTTTTGCAACAATAAAATTATTTATGATATACATTTTAAATTCTTCAATCTTATCCCTCCACTGCTTAATCAAAGATTTTGGAACCGATCATTGTACTCGAGTATCATGCTTGTAAAATAGGTAAATATTAATCTATAACATAAAAAATTTTCAAGTGGACAAATTAAAACACAATAATACAATATTAAATTAAAATAACAACCTTAACATCTTGAATGGCCATATCAATACTATTGGTCTCTTAGCTTCCTCATTATTTTTATCAGGCTTTTCCTATAACCGAATTAAGTTCATGTTGAAGCACCAACAAAGCTTTTTAGACCAACATTTTCAAGAAAATCAGTAGCAAGAGCCTTTTGATTTTCATTTGCAAAAAAAGAAAAACATCGTTCTAAATTGCAAGTGCAATCTCAGATAGAAAGCATATAATAATAGACTTCTAACTTTTATATAGAGCTTGTTTGGATGCCATTATTTGGCTAAAAAAAGATTTTTTATGATAAAAAAAAAAGATTTTTTTATGTTTTTTAACGTGTTTGGGTGATTTCTAATAGTAAAAGTAAAAGCACTAGTAAAATCAAAAAAACATCTTTTTTCAGAAGATGTTTTTTACATTTTTTTTAAAAGATCTTTTTATTTCGAAAAAAAAGATGTTTTAACATAATAAATAATTAAAAAAGATATTTTATATTATTGTATCCAAATACAATTGACAAATAAAAAGATATTATTACATGATATACCAAACACAAAATTACTTTTACTTTTGCATAAGATCTTTAAAAAAAAGATAACTCTAAAAAAAATCTTTTATGAGAAGCTCGCCCAAACAAGTCCATAGAACATGATCAATCTTAAATTATGATAGAATTTTTTCTTTTAATTTTTCTTATTGTATCAATGCCATTAAATCAAATTATTACTTGATATAATTTAATTTTGGAAGGTACTTATTTTATTTTTAATTCCAGGTATCATACTCTAAATATAAAAATTTTTAAAGTTGTAATTCAAATTCAAATTTAACTTAGGAAGATTTTTAAAATATTACTCAATCAAGAAAATTATTTAAAATTAATGATTCAAATTGATCTTATATATTTCAAGAAATACTTTGATTGATTTAATCAAAATAGAGTAATATGAATTTATTTTTGGAAGGTATTTATTTGATTTTTAATTCCAAACATCACACTCTAAATATAAAAGTTTTTAAAGTTGTAATTCAAATTCAAATTTAATTTGGGAAAGTCTTTAAAATATTATTCAATCAAGAAAATCATTTAAAACTAACGATTCAAATTTATCTTACATATTTCAATAAACACTTTGATTGATTGAAACAAGAGTAATGTAAACACTTGACATAAAATTAATGCACCACTTGGCACGATAATAATGTCACTTGTCAAGCAATTACGCTAGTACTACATTCTTATAATGAAGTAATAGATAGATAATAGATAGATAAATAAATAGATAGATAGATCATAAAAGGAAAACAAATATTATATTTTGATAGGCATCGCTACTTCTTTAGTAATTTTCACCACATCTTTTATTCTTATGCTTGTATTTATTAGCAACTGAAATTTAACTCACAAAAGAAAGTTGATTGATACGAACAGTTGTAGAAGGGCTATTTTTAAGGAATCTACAAAATGAGAGTATTGTAATCAAGTCCCTAAAGATGGAACAGATAATGAAACAAATAATAGAACACACATAAATTTTAAAAGAGTCCAACTAACCGAAAAATTCATATGGATCGACGGATTCGACATGTAACATTCTGGTATGGCCTTCATAATAAAAGTTACTCATGATATAAATTTAAACTCTTCAAACTTACCCCTCCATTGTGTTTTCTCGAATAAAAAACACTATATATATAACATTTACGGTAGTATAAGAAAGAATCACTATAATTATTAAAAGGATTTGATATATAATTTCATTAATGTTAATTGAAATATATTTATATAACATGTTTACTAATTAATTTAATTTATTTAATTGATTTTTAATATAATTATTGATTCTTATTACTATAATTATAGTTTATTAAATTATTATTATTCCAATAAGAAAACAAATTAAATTAAATTAATTCATTGTCTTATTTATCTTTTACTAATTAACTAATATTTACTCCAATTAAATTAAATAATTTATATAATTAATTATAGTTTATTATAATATTAGATTGTATTATATTAATTATAAATAATTTATATAATTAATTAATTTATTGGTATCCGTTAATTGAAATAATAAAATAAATTTTTAATTAATATAATTATAGTATATATAATAAACCTTAATATTATATGTTTGTTTCTCTCTGTGAAGCAATAAGAGAGTAAAAAAAATGAAGTAATAAGACAATTCCATTAACAAAGTAAATGATAGAATTAGACAACAATAAAAAAAAAATAATTAAGAATAGAATAGTCTAGTCTTTAGGTAATAATAGGTATGACCATTAATCCCATTTAAATATATCATTTTGGCTAATATACTACAAAATTTCTATTCCGTTCCTGAGTCCAAATTTCGAAAACAATGAAACCAATAGAAAAAGTGCTTATAGTTAATATTAATTAAAGAAAATAAATCTGGATATCCATAAAACTATCTTATTTTGAATTTCTATCTATTGCAAATAAATAAATTTGGAATTCTATGTGAGGATGTTTCAATACTAAACTCTACCTGAAAAAGAATTTGCAAATAAAAAGAAACAGAGGAGAATTGGAGGAAAAAAAAACATTCTAATTTCAAATATATATATATAAAACAATGAGATAATAAATTAAATTAATATATGTATTTTGTTTCCTTATTAATATTATTTACTAAATAATTTATATATGCTGCGATCAAATCCAATAATTGATATGAACATATAGACACTAATTATAAATTTGCATTCAACTCTTACATTTTGCCAATTTGTATAATTAATCATGTGAAATCAATTCGATCAATTTGTACAATTGATTGACACTTTTTAGAAATCTCCTCGAAATTGATTCAATTATTATATAAATTAATCACTTTCCAAAAAGATTAATTAATTAATGTTGATTTTATTTATAATTAATTTAATCATTAATCAATAATTTTATGTGAACAAGTGGTTTTGATCAACCAAGTCCAATCAAGTCATTTATTTCTATATTAAATAAAAGATTATTTCGATGTCAAATAAAACTTTATTTAGATGCAAATTTTTTATACTATTTGACACTGAAATAATATTCTATTTAGCATAGAAATAAATGACTTGATTGAACTCGATTGGCCAAAACCACTTATTTAAATAGCATTACCCTAATTTAATTAATGTAAATTAATTATCTAAAATAGCTAAGGAAAGAGATGCACATAAATACTATCACCCACGTCAGTATTTTTGGTGCCAGATATGTTGTACAATAATATATTAGTATATGTACAATAATATATTAGTATATGTACCTGTGCGATACACAAAAAATATTTATCATTTTAAATAAATCGATTAAATTCACATATTCTAACACACACGTTGATGAATTATATATATATAACAAAGAATTAATATCATTATTAATAAAATTATGATAAGTAGCCTTATAATTATTGACAAATTAAATTTTATTATAATTAATTATTAATTTTAATAAATTTTATCATTTAATAAATAATATATTTTCTAAATTAACAATTAGAAAATAAATATAAAAAGATTAACACGTACATGTATCAAGTCAGCATGTTTGGCTACTATACACACAAATCATTAATTAATTTGATATAATCATTATATGATATAAATGATTTATGAGATTAATTACTATCATTTAATAAATATTGGATTGTATTTTTATTAATATAATTAATAAAAATTAATTTTTTTTAAAATTTCGTACAGAAGATATGAAAATATAACAATAACAAAATATATGGTTATTATTCATTGTAATCATTATATAATATAACATAAAGTATGGTTGATGTCCCTAATGTTTGTGAAAAATTTTAAAGATGCTCCTAACGTTTAATTTGATTCAATTTTACTCCTAATGTTCTCGATTGGTTTCCATTTTACCCCTAATCGTTGATAAATTGAAAACATTGAGCGTAAATTTTCAACGATTAAAGGTAAAATTAAAACCAATCGAAAACGTTAGGGGTAAAATTGAATCAAATTAAACGTTAGGGATATTTTTGAAGCTTTTTACAAACATTAGGGATATAAATCATATTTTACCCTATTATATAAATAATTTGTATAATTAATTACTTTTTCAAATAATCATGTAATAAATACAGATATATGTTTCCATTAACATATTAATATAAATATTTTTCTAAATAATGATTGTTTTACTCTAAAATATAGAAAAAGAGATTCTTAATTAATATGATTGTAGTATAATAAGCCTTAATATTATTCTATCTTTTTTTTTTTCGATCGTTCTTCACTCACCAAAAGATCCAGAAAGGGAATGAGAGTACCACAACATGGTAAAGTACACTACCTGAACTACAAGAAACACAAAGTACTAAAAGATAGAGGACATACATAGCACATTTAGCCTAAAACCTTAGAGATAAACTCCTTAGAGATACATACTACGGGTGCTTCTTAGAAATTTCCCTTTCTTCACATTCACGTAACCATTGATTATGAGTCAACACAATTTTATTCCTTGCCTCTGCCTCCGTAATACTCTTGTACTTAAATATATTATCATTGCGGTTGTTCCATATACACCATACTGTTGTGAAGAAACAAATTCCCCAATTCCTCTTGTCCGTCTTCGGCATGCTCGCAGACATCCAAGATTCGAAGCATTCCTTTGCATCAAGCTATACCCATTTCATACCCCACCAATTCAAGATATTACACTATATATTCAAAATAAAACAACAATTGGAAAAAAGATGGTAAATAGTTTCATCATAACAATCACATAACACACAATCGATTCTGTAATATCCCACATCTCACAAGCTTTTCACGTGTATTGAGTTTTTCAAAAATTGCAAACCAAGTGAGTATCTCCGCTTTTGAGGATACTAAGCTTTTCCATAATATTATGCTAATATATACACGATCCGTTATTATTAATAGTAATTGTCAATTATACATATTATTTATATTTATATATAATTATCATATCAATTGCAAATCATATTTGTTTAAATCATCATTATTGTATTTTTTTAAACAAATTTAATTGACTTATACATATTTAATATATTTATATTTAATTGAATGTTTATATCCAATATAAATTAACTTCGATAAAAAATGAAGAATATATCATTATTGTATGAAATAGTTATAACAAAAGAAAAAAAAATCGATAAAAACTTGTTTGCTCTATGTAATACTATATATATAATGTTCAAGATATAAGAAAGAATCAATGTAATTATTAAAAAGATATGATAAATAATTTTGTATAATTATTGAAAAATAATTAATTATTAACTTTAATAAATCTTATCATTTGATAAATAATATACTTTCCAAAATAAAGTTTAGAATAAAATAGTATGAAAACTAACTCCAGAATTACGTCAGCATGTCTGGCTACTATGCTTTTATAATCATTATATAATATATAATATGCCTGATTTGTGTGATTAATTATTTTCTTAAATAATAATTCAATAAATACTTATCTATATTTTAACTAATATAATTAATATAAATTACTTTACTAAAATTTTACGTAAAATAGAGATGAAAATATAATAACACCATAGTGTATCACGTCAGCATGTTTGATTACTATGTGTTATAATCATTAATTAATTACAATTGATTTGATTTAATCATTATATAATATGAATAATTTTCTATGATTAATTATTTTTTCATAGAATTATTTAATAAATATCAATATGTCTTTCTATTAATATAATAAAAATAAATTACTTTTTAAAACTTTTGCACAAAAAGAAAATGTAGACGTAGTAACATCAAAACGTGCTACATCAACATTTCATAATAATAATAATAATAATAATAATAATAATAATACTTAAATATTATTTTAGTAGAATTAATAATATATTAGCCAAAACAGTAACAAATAATTATCTACCTATTTAAATAAGTTTAATAAATTAAAAAAAAATTATATCAGTTGTATATTTAGTATTGTATATTTCTTTAAACACCAAAATTAAAGTTTGATTTTGGTTATATCTATTGACATAGTATGTATGACGTAAAAAAAAACGTATTATATATGTTTTTTGTCTTCAGAATTCAAACTCTAAAATAGTAGCATGATAAACATTTGGATCAAAATTAAATTTTAATTTCCATTTTTTTAAGTTTTGCAAAATTGAAATTCAAAAGCAAATAAACTTAAACACATGGAGAAATAAATACATATATATCATGAGAAATAGAAAAATCATAGCTAAAATTTATTTGGAATAGATAGATAGGTGAATAAAAGGCACAAAAACTAAATTATAAAATATTCATATATCTCAATTTTCGTAATTTCATAAGGTATGATGAGTCTTGAAAGGATCATGTTATCATAAAGAGTTATCATAAACACAAGAGTAGTAAAAAAAAAAAATTTCATATCTAAAACACACTTGTAGTTTTGTTAATACCCACAAAAGATTTAAGGCAATCGAACCATAAATCTTATTATAATTAATTGTTAAGTGATCTCATGATTAATATATAATATTTTCAAAAAATAAGATACATTATATTTTAAAATTAGAAATATTAGAAAGATTTATTGACTTGTTAATCATAATAGAATGATAAATTGAAAATTATGTGCAAAATTAATAAATGTTGAGTCGTACTTAAATTAATATAAATTACTTTTAAAAAAAGTTGTACAAAAAATAATAATTTAATACTAATTTACGTTTAAATTAATATAAATTACTTTCCTAATTAATATTAATTTGCATTTGATTTAATTGAAAAAACTTTTCTAAAATGTAGTGTAGAAAAGACGGGTAGAGATATTAGCTCAAAATTACGTCACATCGGTATTTAACGTCAGAATTATACCTATTGTAAAATAATATAATGATGATAATGACTAGAATATTATCAATCTCGTAATAATATATTAATCATATGATTCTTTCATTAATATATTATTTTATTTTATTTATTCGTTAAATCATCAAATTAATAATATTATCTATTAATTAATTTGAATAGATAACCAAATATCATAGAATTTATTATAATTTATATCAACTATAAACTATAATACATTTAATTTATATCAATAATATTTAATTTTCAACCAATAATTAATAATTAATATACTCGGTTAATATAATACAGTATAATAGTTCTTCATATATTATGTGTGTGAAAGTAATATAATTTTTATATTATTATATATAAAAATTGAAACTTTGATCTCATAATTAGATGCACCTTAAAGGATTCCAACTATATTTAGAAACAAATTATATTTAATTGATTCTTAACACATTCATTATTATTTTATTATTAGTAATACGCTTGATAATAAGTTTAATTGGTATTAAATTAAAATATTATATATCTGATAACTATATATTAAATTATTAAATTTAGACTTGTTTAATATTATTGAATATATTTTTTCTTTGATTTGAAATATCTATTTAAAAGGTTAGATTTTTATTTTCTAATTCCGAGTCAATGGGTTTAATTATAATGCTTTTAGAACAACCATGCAATTATAGTTTAAAAATTCCTTTAAATTTAATTTTGATATAAGCTGGATTTATAGCACTAATAAAAAGTATTTAATCCAACTATTATTATTTAAATGATTTATTTCTATATATAAATAATTTAAAAGTGTATAAAAATATATACGCATGTGTTTTATTATGAATTGCTTGATGCAACAGGGAACGTTAAGGAGTTGATCTTCTTGGATACAAATCTGGACTCTTAATATTAATTTTTGTTTTTGCTTTTTTTGTTGTTATCTTTTAAAATCACCAAAATAAATAAATAATAAAAAATAGCATAGCACTCTAGATTAATGAATATAACTTGAGCTAGAATTTGAAAAATATAATATAATGTATTAAAAATGTGACAAATGATAATTACACTATAAGATCAAATGAATAAAATTCAAATTTTGAGTATGAAGAAGCATTATAAAATTAAAAGAAAAATGATTGAATTAATTAAAGAATCAAAGAATTCTAACTTATATATTAAATAGAACAACTTCCATAAAAAAAAATACACTACATCAACATACTTATTATTGAAAACAAATTCAAAAAAACCCTTAATGAAGAAGATCTCCTTAATCATCTTCTACAAAAAAAAACTGAAAAAAAAAAAAATGTTAGTCAATAAAATAATATCTTTTAAGAATCATTGTTCAAAATACGTTAGAAGAAAATAAATATAAAATAATACTTAGGTTTACAAAATTTAGCAAAACAGAGATTAAAAAAAGTAATAAAGAAATTACAAAAGTTATAGGATATCACAAAAGAGATAAAAGAGAAAGAATTACATTTGCATATATATATATATATATATATATATATATATATATATATATATA